>JAVTVY010023413.1:0-97673 GCA_036873755.1 Hanleya hanleyi
TATCCACCGAGGCTGAATTGTAGATCATAGAAAACAATAGCCACCGAGGCTGAATTGTATAACTGAGAAAACAATATCCACCGAGGCTGAATTGTAGATCATAGAAAACAATAGCCACCGAGGCTGAATTGTAGATCATAGAAAACAATATCCACCGAGGCTGAATTGTATAACTGAGAAAACAATATCCACCGAGGCTGAATTGTATAACTGAGAAAACAATATCCACCAAGGCTGAATTGTATAACTGAGAAAACAATATCCACCAAGGCTGAATTGTATAACTGAGAAAACAATATCCACCGAGGCTGAATTGTATAACTGAGAAAACAATATCCACCGAGGCTGAATTGTAGATCATAGAAAACAATATCCACCGAGGCTGAATTGTATAACTGAGAAAACAATATCCACCGAGGCTCAATTGTAGATCATAGAAAACAATATCCACCGAGGCTGAATTGTAGATCATAGAAAACAATAGCCACCGAGGCTGAATTGTATAACTGAGAAAACAATATCCACCGAGGCTGAATTGTAGATCATAGAAAACAATAGCCACCGAGGCTGAATTGTAGATCATAGAAAACAATATCCACCGAGGCTGAATTGTATAACTGAGAAAACAATTTCCACCGAGGCTGAATTGTAGATCATAGAAAACAATATCCACCGAGGCTGAATTGTAGATCATAGAAAACAATATCCACCGAGGCTGAATTGTATAACTGAGAAAACAATTTTACCCAGGCTGAATTGTATAACTGAGAAAACACTTCCACCGAGGCTGAATTGTAGATCATAGAAAACACATCCACCGAGGCTGAATTGTATAACTGAGAAAACAATTTCCACCGAGGCTGAATTGTATAACTGAGAAAACAATTTCCACCGAGGCTGAATTGTAGATCATAGAAAACAATATCCACCGAGGCTGAATTGTATAACTGAGAAAACAATATCCACCGAGGCTGAATTGTAGATCATAGAAAACAATATCCACCGAGGCTGAATTGTAGATCATAGAAAACAATATCCACCGAGGCTGAATTGTAGATCATAGAAAACAATATCCACCGAGGCTGAATTGTATAACTGAGAAAACAATATCCACCGAGGCTGAATTGTAGATCATAGAAAACAATATCCACCGAGGCTGAATTGTATAACTGAGAAAACAATATCCACCGAGGCTGAATTGTATAACTGAGAAAACAATATCCACCGAGGCTGAATTGTAGATCATAGAAAACAATATCCACCGAGGCTGAATTGTATAACTGAGAAAACAATATCCACCGAGGCTGAATTAATTGTATAACTTATGTTACCCCAATCGAGGCTGAATTGTATAACTGAGAAAACAATTTCCACCGAGGCTGAATTGTAGATCATAGAAAACAATATCCACCGAGGCTGAATTGTATAACTGAGAAAACAATATCCACCGAGGCTGAATTGTAGATCATAGAAACAACATCCACCGAGGCTGAATTGTAGACTATAGAAAACAATATCCACCGAGGCTGAATTGTATAACTGAGAAAACAATATCCACCGAGGCTGAATTGTAGATCATAGAAAACAATAGCCACCGAGGCTGAATTGTATAACTGAGAAAACAATATCCACCGAGGCTGAATTGTAGATCATAGAAAACAATATCCACCGAGGCTGAATTGTATAACTGAGAAAACAATATCCACCGAGGCTGAATTGTATAACTGAGAAAACAATTTCCACCGAGGCTGAATTGTATAACTGAGAAAACAATATCCACCGAGGCTGAATTGTGGACCTGGGAAAACATTATCCACGGAGGTCGAATTGTACATCTGAGAAAACAATATTCACCAAGGCCAAATTGTGGACCTGCAAAAACAATATTGAACGAGGTTGAATTGTGAACCTGTGAAAACAATATTCAGTGAACATTGACTGCGCTGTAAAGCGAGTTTCACCATAGTGAGTCTTCCTACAATGCAAACATGTACAGCTATATTTTGGCGGACATAACACAGGCGGTCACCGATTTTCTGAAACCCGCTTTCACGCAAAATGAGGGACAAGTGTAATTTCCTCAGGGCAGAAGTATCCGATTGGGAAATAAGTGTAACACTCATGTTCTAAAGTGGCACGGGATTCCCTGAGAACCTAATTATTTACTTTATTGGACCCTAATTCTTGATCAGTTTGCAGATTCAATTGATCTCATACTTCTGCAGACTTGCTTGATTTCATACTTCTACAGACTTGCTTGATTTTGTACTTCTGCAGACTTGCTTGATTTTGTACTTCTGCAGACTCACTTCATCTCAAACTTCAAGTACTCATTGTAGGACTGGTTTCACAAAATATATGT
Source organism: Hanleya hanleyi (assembly GCA_036873755.1). Classification (NCBI taxonomy): domain Eukaryota; kingdom Metazoa; phylum Mollusca; class Polyplacophora; order Lepidopleurida; family Hanleyidae; genus Hanleya; species Hanleya hanleyi. Next base: position 2,363 of record JAVTVY010023413.1, read on the forward strand.
TTTTTTCTATTTACATGTTTGGCTATTGCAGGTACACGTCACTGGGCAGTATGAACAACACCCATCCTAACCCTTCCCTACAGTTTATTGACGAGCACGGTGTTCTACGATATAAACCAGCCTACCAACTGGGTGAAGACCACAAAGAACGAGACGGCAGGACTGAAAATATAAAAATTAAAATATAAAAATTCTATATTATACGTTAAATTTTCAGATCCAATATGACCAAAACATAACCACAACAACCGAAAAGACAATACATAAACCAGATGTATCATAGATGATATTAGCTGAAAACTGTTTGCTAAATTCTAGAACAGGAGATCTTGCGGGTATTCAAACTTCTGATTGTTCATATACAAAATACATGGTACCTTTTATTTATATGTACAGGCTATATATATTAAAATTGAATGGATTATATTTATATTATTGTGAAGAACTGAAGAAATTTCTTGTGTTATCTTAGGACTATAAGGGATGTATTTTAAAGAGAATCAGAAAAAAAGTTAGTAGCTTAGTTTACTATTTCTCTCCGTTGGGGAAACCTTTTTTTCTTTTTTAACAGAAATCCAGTTGCCAGCTATTCAGACTATACTCTATTCAAGAATACTTCTAAGTTGAAGCGATATTTTGCTTTAAATTAACAAATGTTACATTGTATCTATTTACATGGATGAACTAAAATATGTATAGATTTGAGAACTGTATTTGTTTTCTCTCTGAGCATAACGAGTCTGTCGGAGACATTATCTAGTGGGTTGCAAGAATCTGCACAGGGAGATAACGGACAAGGCAATAGCAGGTGATGTTGACCCACAGAGGATAATAGACCATATCGCCATTTCAATTATTTGCCCTTCAAATTTACATGAGAGAGGGTCATGAGAAAAGTGGCCTTAGAAAACAGTTGATATTTTTGGCAACTGTATGTAAAATCGCCAAAATATCTCATTGACTATGACCAGATGGGCCAAAGAACAGTTCCAGTAACCCTGAACAAAATCCTCCCCCCCCGAGATTTGACCCACTTTCAACCTGGGCAGAATGCGGCAGTTGGAACAAGTAACCTTTCGTGACCTTGCCTTGTGCGCAAGGCCAGTTACTCTGAATTTGTGATGGTGACTGTGTGTAGATGTCTGAAAATATATTCACCATAGTATGGATGATTCGGGTTACAATGCAGTGGCGAAGAAATTGGAACTCTTCAGTGTAAACAAGGTTTATTTTAGTCAATACATAGAGGATTTGGTATGGCCAGAATCAGGCCTGCAAGAGGCTCACAGTGAAAATATAGGAGGAAATTTGCAAATAAATAGGAGAAATATAGGAATTTTCTGAATAAAATATATGAAAATACAAGAAATAAAGGAGTGTAAGACAGGTCTGTACTACATTGTATGTTCCAAACTTGGTAGTTTTCTGGTGTTCAATCAAATTACTTTCACTGAATGCGGTCATAGTGGTGGTCTTTCAGGTGACCTGTTGTTTCATTCAGCATAGAGAAATTAAAAATTGTCATATTTGGCGAGCGAAGCGAGGCGAAAAAAAATTCTGAAATGTATTTCCTCCTGTCAGTTTGGCTCATTACAGAGCATTGATGAAAGTTTTCATGAGAAAAAGTCAAAATATAGGAGGTTTTGAGTAAAATATAGGAATGACTCAAAAATATAGGAAATATAGGAGGCACTTGAAGGCCTGCAGAATGTCAGTCAAGATTCCAAAATGTAGGATGCTGCAGATTACAAGTTTCAATTCTTTGGGAAAAATTTCATGGGATTGGACCAGTGTGCATTTCTCTTCGTTCATAAACTTCATTTAGTATCACTAGTTACACAGGGAAGTACTTAAATCACTTTGGAAGTCTTGCCAATACATATCAAGGGTTTTGCAGGGGAGGTCATTCGTTGAGTGTGAAAGACCCCCTCAAAGTGTTCAGTCATATCTCCTATGTTAGATGGTGACCCCCATGTATATTTATCTCAAAACTTGAGTAGTGAATGCTGACAAGTCAGTTTAGCACTATATTCCATTTGGTAAACCCTTTTGGTTATCCACATTTGTGTGACAGACCTTGAAAAGCGAGCATGTCCATTGTTGGCAGCTAGATCCTTGAAATTCTTTTCTACTTCCACAGCTTGTTTTTGATAATCATTAGTCTTCAGCTTGCTGTATTGCAAGTCCTGTGTGATACCCTATTTGTTTGAAAATCCCATTCCAAACACTTCATAAATGTTCAAGTTCAAGATTCACAGTTGTATTTTGTTTTCTCAAGGCCAGGGAGTAGATCATTACATGAACCAGATTGCTCAGATTTGTACAAGGAGTATACATGAACTGTGAAGTATCAGATAATGCGCCACAATAGTGGGGAGGCTGGATTCCTCAGACATGTTATTGATGTTGTAGGGAGCTCTAAATATACCATATTCGACCTACTCAGCAGGGAGTGAGTGAATATGATTTAATGTCGCTTTCAACTGTATTTCAGTCAAATCATGAAATTGGGCCCTATTCCTTTTCACACCCGGGAACCACACGGGTGGGGTCCTATTCCTTTTCACACCCGGGAACCCCAAAGGTGCCTCAGTCGCCTCTTACGACAAGCTGTCTGAGGAGCCGAAGCCTATTCTTACCATGACCTGCGGTGTGCACAACGACATCCCAGGTCAATCCCCGGAAGCCCCATGGGGCTACTCGGCAGGGATACTTCACAAACCTCTCGATAATGTAATAACGTTGTTTGGAATCTTTGGGATGTGCCACTTAAAATTTTATTCCCTCACATGTCTTAACAATAATTTTCAAAAATATAAAATTCAGGACTTTTTTTATGACAATTCATGAGGTCTAACATTCATTCAAGGCTATTCAGTTTGTTCATGACTGTGGCATCCCTGTACAGAACTGGAGTAAGCCAGACTACCCATGAAACACATACCACCATAGAATTATGATGTGGTTGTGATTCCAATAAACTTACGAAGCAACAGGAAGTGGGTTTGCGGTATTAAATAATCATGCAGTAAAAATTACATGTATGTTAATCATCAGCATTGATGATGATCAAGTGAATGGAGTGTGAATTGATCATAAAATATTTATGCATTCCCCAGGATGTCGGGTTCAGAAAGAACATGTATCAAATTATGTTTTTGTCAGTTTCATCGTATAGCAGAGGCCATTCAAAACAACTTTTTCCTGTCTCTTGGGAGAAGTTTGGTTTCTAGAATCTACATGTGGTTGATGCCAATACACAGAAAAAAACCTTTCTTCAATAGGAGACTACAGTATTATTAAATATTCAGCTGCCTTGCCAAAAGACTGCAGGGCTAAATCTGATTCTAATATTATCATATTTGTGTCACAGGATTATATCAGATGGCTTTATTTTATACATCAATCCTTGTCAGCCTTCATAACGATAGTAGCTCGCAGACGATGAACCTGAAACCTGACATTTTATCCTTCTTTCAATCCCATGATGCAATATGCATCCATGTCAACAAAAATTAGATCATCCTGTGACACAATTATGAAAAATAGCCAAAAATCCTTCGTCTGTCAGGATTCAGATTCATGTGTTGCTTAAATTAGGGAAGTTTGGTCAAAATCCAGTTACTGATATACGTGTTCAACCGGTTCAATATATAATATTGTGATAACATCAATAGTATAATAGACGGCGAAAATTACTTAAAGGTGAAATGCAAAGGCTTTTAGATTATCCTTTTCACATTTTATATAGACTGAATAATAATAGAAATACAAGTCTATCTACTTCATTTGGTTTAATTTGCATTATCTTGTCTGCTAGAATCTTTTCAAAAGTTGGTACGCCTAGCACAGCTGAATTCAGATTTGCAAAATGTCATCGCTTAACTTTCCTTGACTGTGACGTCACATCAGACCAGCCGCCCGGAGACTGAACATTACAAGTATTGACGCCCAGCCAGATGGTCTTATGTGACGTCACAAACCAACGTCAAACAAGAGCAGATAAGCGATGCGGATTTCATTTCTGAAATCGGCCGGGCTTGAGATACCAATTTTGAAGCACTTTTCAAAAGCTACCAGCAGACAAAATACTTCAAATAAAACCAAACGAAGTATATGGGCTGACATTTCCATCATTAACTAGCCCGCGAAGGATATAAATATGAAAACCTTTGCATTTCACCTTTAAATTAACTTATACGTCTTTGACCTTAGCATATAGATCAAGGTCTGCAGTAAACTTCAATAGGTTTGGTTGGAATCAATAAGCAAAATTGCATCTGTGGTGTAAATATAGAAATGCTAGATCTAAAGCCTCGAGATATTTTGCAAACAGCATTACCATATATATGACCATGGAAAATAGGTCAAGGTCAGTCATCTTCAATAAAATTCTAGTCAATGTGCATATATAGATTTGTAGTGTGGATTTAGAAAGGTTAGCTCTACTTCTCAGAGAGATGTACTGACGGCATTCAATCAACAGTTAACATATTTGAACTTTCAGAATATAGGTCAAGGTCAGTCATCTTGAATGAAGATCTGGTCAACAAGCAGTTGGTATAACTTTATAAAGGCCTGCTATAATCCTTTAACAGATATGCTAATAGCATGAATCTATTTTTAATGTGTCATTTTTTTACCTAAATCACCAACTGCAACTGTTGTACGAATTAGAAGACCCTGACTATATTTCTTCAAGAGATATTGTGGTATGTGGATGAACGGACGACAATACCTCATCAACCAAATTGGCCAAGAAGTAATAGAATGTCTGTGTTTAGGCCGGTTTATTGATTCTGTAGCGTCTCCCAATATTCTGACTGAGAAGAATATATTAGCTATGGTGATCTTAGCTACACCACATTGCAGTTAAATGCCACATCACATACCATATCCTTATGTATTTAACACCAAGGAGACATTTGAAAACTCTTGTTTTGGCATGGTCAGTTTAAGACACGGAAAATCTCTCTACCCATACTTCATATACACATCTCATGTTTTAATGCAGACCCATCATATTCTGAAGTTTATCAGTAACAGTAATGCCGATCACATGATTGAAGGGTAGGCCCGGCCTCCCTGCCCCATATTTTTACAAAAATGAGACAGGTCCACCTAGATAGGTAATACGCCTGGAAAAATATTTCTCAGCACCATGAACCCTTACACAGTGGCGTTAAAATCCAAATTAATTGATGTATAGTTACTAAGATGCCTGTGGAACAAATGGGATCCTTCTTAAGTCCTAACCCTTCCATCCTTATGTCTATTTTTCTTTTTATGTTTTTTGCTTAATGACATGTCAGATTCCTGTGAATCAGTTACGCTGAACTCGACCAAACTGGATCCTGGTAAAATGGAGTCCTGGAAAACTAAGATGGATTCATTTTCACTGGAACCTTCATATTTCGGAGTCTCTTCTGTCCTTTTTCTTTTCTTACTGATACTTTTAGTTTTTGATACGGATGAATCTGAACCGAGTGCGGCTATGTCTATCCCAGAGTCGAACAGCCCGGATGAGTACTGCGACGTACTGGTCTGAGTTTCTGCAGGACTCGCGTCTTGGTCATGAACTTCTACATTCACTTTGGCTTTCTTTGTTTTCTTTCTCGACTTGTTGAAGTCTGGTGTTACCTCAACGTTCACATTTGTGATAGGTATAACACTGTTCTGGTCAGTTATACTGGGTTTGTTATAAACTGTTATGTTTCCATTTCCTAAATCTGTCTCTCTGTGACTGTGTTTCTTCTTTTTCTTGCCAGGTTTGACAGTCGTTGCTTCTACAGTCGTTGCTGGTAGTACTGTATTAATTATACTAGGTTTAACAAATGTGGAATTTCCATCTCCTGAATCTGTATCCTTGTGTCGATTTTTCTTCTTCTTCTTTTGCTTCTCAATTCCAACAGGGCTTGTCATTTCACTGACATCATTTGATGTGGAGGAAACTTTGTGTTTCTTTCGCTTCTTTATCTTCTGGTATTGAGGACTCGTGTAACCACTGTTTACCACATTGTGGTTCGATCCAGAATCGATCAGAGTTTCGCTGAAAGGTGACTTTCTTTTCTGTTTTTTGCCTCCATTTTGAAGATGCTGTAAACTGGATAAATTGAATAATTATTACAGTTAGCTCAGAAGACACGATGAAATAATTGTTCTACTATATCTTAAGAACTTTTACAAAAATGTCTCAAAAATAAACTTCATCAATACACATACAGAAGCTCAAGCTGTAGAGAATATGTCGTAATATTTCTTGCAGATAAAACATATCTTTTGACAAACTTCAATATGCATCTTGTGGAGCAATATCTAAAGCATAATGTTAAAGGGAGATGGTTCAATGTCACACTCAAGGTTATTTCACTCATTTGATGACAGCCGGTTTGGTTGGCGGAGGAAGTAACTGGCAAACTTTTACACATGAACCAGCGGGGCTCGAACCGGTGGAGGGGGGTGTATAAATAAACATTTTATGTGTAAAGATCGGATAAAGCAAGTTAATGAATGTTGAACACAATCATTTACCTATTGCTCTTTAGTACTCCGTGTAAAGACAGTATCCTGTTATGACTGCTGAACCCAGTCACCTCAAACTCCAGTTCTACACCCGATGTTACCGTGGAAATGTCCTGTATCGTATTCCCTGTATTTCTAGGTTTAGGTAACGAGGCATTGAAACAACTGTGGACAAGACAGCCAATGTGGTCTCTGCTGACTTTATTCACTACACCTTCCAAAGTGCATCCGACATTTGGACGGAAGACAATAAAATCGGCCTCTATATCAAAATGTATATAGGGCTCCTCATCGTGTATATTACCAGCTGATTGAAGAATGGAGATATTATCATAGGCCACCAGCACACCCAGCAGTCTGGAAAAAATAGGATTTCGATTTTCAAAACTAACTTGATAGTGATCAGTGAAATTTTAATGAAATAAAACATATTTGTCAAACAATTAAAAGGATCTGGCATGGTTGAGTGATATTTGGCCTCGGTGAGGTACTGTTTGGAGTGTCAAAATGAAATATTACAAGACGTACAAACTAAACTCCTGAGTTAACTTGAAGTATTTCATCTTATCGAAAGGTCCGAGCATTTCCAACATTTCACTACACTGAGCTAGGTCCTTTATAAAATGATGCAGTGACAGTGAACATCATGTAATCTACAGAGTTATCTCCCCATCCCTCAGAATTACAGCAATATCTACCCCAGCAAAAATCTTTCAGTATCAAAATAACCCAAATTTAACACCATAAATATTGCAGAGGTTACAGTAATTCCTATAATAATTCAATCACCCTATAATAATTCAATCACCCTATTAAAATTCAATCACCTCCAATTTTGTGGACAAAATTCAATCAGTTATTCTAGTAACCCTCACAAATCATTAAAATATAAACTAAGAAATAATTGATTATTTGCATGATTTGGGACCATTTTGTCAACTTCCTGTTCTTATAGACTTGATCACCCTCCAATTTATGGTGGGGAATTCCATTTTCTGTGATTGAATTATTAGAGGAATTACCGTAACTGTTTTTGCCACAGCATTTACCGCAGCAATTGCTGAATGCCATGGGTAATTGTGAGGGTTGTCTCCCCTACAGAGATGCCCTTTGCACATATCCAACATAGTTCACATTAAAATTAAATCCTCTGATAATTCATTTCAGTCACCCCCAATCTTGAGGAAGAAATTCAATCAGCCATTTAAATAAATTTGATCACCCTCTAAACTCATTAAAATAACAAAGACATAATGGATAATTTGAAATGAGTTTGGACCATTTTGTCAACTTCCTGTTCTAATAGATTAGATCAATCCCATAATTATATTGTCAGAAGTTTTTCTTCCTGTGAATTTTTAGAAGATTTACCATAGATATTTTTTTTTTCTGTTTAGTTCACGACAAATTATGTAAGTATAAAAGGAAGTTATTTATGTACCTGTTACAATAAAGTTTAAGTTCTGCATCTAGCTGTTCCTTAACGCCTTTCTTCACCTTGCCCAGATATTGAGGGGAGAGAACCATGTGTCTCTTACACCGAAACAACACAAAACTCGACAATGGATCACTGAGTCGTCCTTGGGCATCTTGGAATGACAACCATTTTACTGGCTGGTAAATTTGACTGTTCATTCTCTGAACATGGCCAGGTATTCCAGCACACTGTAATGAGAGAACAAAACAATTACTTATCAGATTGTTCAAGGTAGTTGGTACATGTACATAACATACTGTAACAATGCATGACATTTGGATATAATATTTCCGTACTTAGGCCTAAAAAAAAATTGTGTTTTTGTTAACCCTACCTACCTGGGAAAAAGTGCCTACCTCAAAAGTTATTATGGTATTTTGAAAAAAAAACTACCTTATTTTTGGTAATTATTTAGACGGCAAAACTTTAGGCATCTACAGAGAGAAATTCTGCTAACATTCTACAAAATTTCACTGGCTGTCTTTTCAGTTCTTGGGATAAACAATATATCCATGCCACAGTATTTAACCTCAGCTGATAAAGATGTTTTTTTCCTGCTTCAACGTCCAAAAATGCTGTTTGAAAACTTAGAAGAAATAGGGTACACAAATATATTGATCTACCTCATTATAAAAACACCAGTCAAGGTGTCCATCGAGGTACAATTTTACACTGAACATCAGTTTTGTTCATTTTTATTCTCTGCTTATCACTTGGTTTGGATCATTCAGCAGATATCAATTAATACTACAATCTTGATTGATTGCTGAACCGAGGATGTTCATGCGATATGATTTACACCTTCGATGATAAACTTCATTCACTAAGTTCACGATATACCAAAACGGTGATCTATGTCCCGCTGGGCTTTGTACTTTTAGACGTGCCAGGTTATCAGCGACTTTGACTTTTCAGAAGTTCCCATTTGAACCCCTTTTCGCTGGCAATTTCCCATGCAGTTGGTGAAGCCAAGCAAAGATAAACCCCTTCTTCACCCCAGCTGAGCGACTTGCCCATTAATATGTAAATAGGGTCTGAATTACCAGTGATTTTCTGAGACGGCTGGCAATATTACTATAAAGGTGAAGCCGACATCCCTATTATTCTGACTTGGAAGTGTCCAGTTTGTGTTGTCTGGCACAAGGCCAAAACTCAAGTTGAGAGTTCCAGCCAAGTGAGAAAAAAAGGTTCTTTGATCTTGGATTGAGACCGTGACATTTAAGACTACACGAAACCACATTCCAGGCATGTCCATTATTATTCAAATTACCCAGAGCTAGGGTTAGCCCAAATTGTTTACAATATGCCAAACAAGGCAGAGTGTGGGGCCAGGTTTGATTGTACAACCCTTAATTGACAGGCTGGCTTGTCTCATTTCAAAGCTGTGATGAATTTTGTTGATAATGGCCCAGTCTAAACTCGTGTATACAAATTGAAGAGCCCCAATATGGTTTTCACGTCATTGTCAGAAGGCTATATTCACTGCAATGAATTAATGAAGTGACGTCTAAAATAAAATAACATTTGTGTGCGTGTGTGTTCATTTCATTTCCCTGCATCACATTGTTGCTGAAATGAAACAAAGCAATACATTTGTCCCGTTCACACAAACTATTATCACAGCGGGGATCAACTGGGATGAACGAATTTCAACGAGACTGTGTGCACAAAGAGGCTCCATGGGGGATATTCAGAGGGGGACCAGCATCCATGTCTATTGACGTCTCAAATGAAATACTCAACGACTCCCTTTTTGCAGTCAAAACGTGTGGGAGAGATCTTGCAAATCTAAAGAAATGAAATAATGGCTCCCTCGACATAGGACTTGCCCACAAAGTACTACAACGCGGAAGCCCTCATAGGGACAAGTAGAGGGAAACTTTTAATATTTATCCTTCCATATCATCTGTTTATTAAAGAAAATGACAGACATCGGAAATACGACTTAAATTGCCGTTAAATTATGTTCTAATGATCTGGGACGATATTCGTCCCAGCAATGATCCAGTAGGTGCATGGCAAGTAGACGGGCATTTTCGCATCCAACCTCCTGCTAATGAGAACCCAGGTAGTGAATTATGATCATAGTTCTATCATTTGGAGAATTCGCAATAACAAAAACTGAACCTTTAGTGTTTTATTTCTGTGTCAATGCATATCGTTATTCACGATTTTGTTCTACAGAGCAAAGTTCGTTGATTACAAGTGTGTCATGCTACAAATTATAAAAAAGTAGCATTCTCTCAAATAATATTCACCGTATTGACCAATTAAGGGAATAGGTCAAGGTGTTTTATTTGATATACAACGAAGGAAACTTAACAAGCATTCCATGAAGTGTCGTGTGTAGAAAACCGTGGGATCAACGTGTATATTTCCCCCCGACGCGATCAAGTTAGGATAAAATTATGAGTCCCATGTGTATTATACATTTTACGCCATGCTGAGAAAAAAACTCAAAAAACTTTTGCGGCTACCAGTATGACAAAACAACTATTCTGAACCGAATATTGCATCTCTGATATTTTGTGAAAAGTATTGTATGATTTGATGGCATGTAGTAAAGTTTTGCGTCGATACACCACACGTCTTCTGTATTTTACTTAGAACAGGTTTCCATTCATGACCGAGATGACCTAAATCGAGGACGCACGTAGGCCTAACATGAAGAGGCAGTCTGACAACATGCGCGAGTAGCCTATAGTGTAACTCGTGAACTGACGATTTATCGATAAAAGCGTTGTTTTACATATCCGATCATAAGTTTCCGAAAAATCGTGGGTGCAGGCCAATCAAAAGACAATTATCCAGCTATCATAATAATATTTACTATAATTTACTATATCTTTTCGAGCCGCGTTTGGAAGCAACAGTGGGTTACGGCAACAACAACAACAACAACATCACACAAATTACTAAAACTTACAATTCGATCACCCGCATTCTTCGGGATTTGTCACTTTCAATGATTTGCAATAAATCGATCACCCCTCTTTTTTATCACCTGAAATATCACTTCCGGTGATCGAATTATTAGGGGAATTACCGTAAGTCAAAAAAAGTGTGACAAAAACTTTTTTTCCCCCTACCTACCTACATGGATTTTTTCTGTATCGTTACAGGAACACACCATTTATTTGTTTAAGCCTTAGGGGGTGGGGGAGGCATACCACACATGAAAAGTGTACAGAGTGGAGGGGTGTTTGCCATTTGTGTACGTGCAAGAGAAAGAAAAAATCACACATAATAAGCCATTATGTACATTATTCTCGGATTTCAATAAATGTAATTTAATAGCCTGTTTAAAGTGGAGGATATTCGGTCATTGTGAATCACTAGTAATCGAGTTTAAGTTTAATAATTTTGAAAACGTGGAAAAATCCATACAGTGAACATGTATTGGAACAATGTGAAATTTGGTGATATCGTGTAAGAGTATGGTCTATACACACAATGGAATAACTACAAGACATTGATGTTTGCCTCTGATAACATTAGTCCCAGGCAAAATCTAACAGATTTCAGATTAAATAAAGCTAGCTAATTTGGCATGTTTGAAAGCATAATCAAGTTCAGTTTTATCTGACGGTTTCTCTGAATAGAACTGATCATGCCTTGTTTTTATTATGTACAAGGAATAATTGTGAAAAGAATGCATGAAATGGTTTTGTTTCATTTCTCATTTTATGAAACAATGTCCCAAAGGATAATAGGTTTTGTCGAATGAATCAAGGGGAGATAATAAGATCTGTTCAGTTATGGCATGTCCTGAATATCAAGTTCGTTCCCCTAATGCATTCTCATGGCATCAGATTGTATACCTCCTAATGTCAGATATACCACCTGATTGCTCTTGACCAATCAGCATCATTCACTTGTAAAAGGAGCGGATTGTAATCAAATTTCACATTAACTTTTCCTGAAAATGGCACCAAATATATCAATCAGAAATGCTGTCTGCCTAAGTGTGACTGGGTGAAATGGTTCCAGGACAAAATCCCCACTGGCACCCCCTCCCTTCTTGAATAAAAAAACCCCCAAAACAAATATATTTTGCAGAAATTTGTTTCTCAACAATATTTTGTCTTCATTTTTTCGAATTCTGTACCATGTTTGCAATATTTGCATAGACAAACTATAAAACTAAACATTATAAAAATATTACATTTAACATAGATAAGATGATAGATTTAAACAAGTTTTATTTTATTTTAACCATCAACAAAGCAAAGGTTGAAACAGCCATTATTTTGTTATTAGAAAGTTCAATTGTAAAACCTGTGAAATTTCAGTGGAATACAAGCTAATTAGCAAAGCACCTGCTGTACAGTGTTAATTCAGTGCAACTGTTAAGGTGTTCAAGTAACATATTTATCTTTTTTGATCCACATGATTAAAAGATATCCATTTCGTTTATCAGTTATTTGCATAATGTTATAAATTAATGAAGCCTGTAGCATAAGCGAATCCGCAACATTTCGGCATGCGACAATTCAATTCAGCACCTTGTTTTTTCAAGGCACAAGTATACAAAAAATATTTTTTTCACATTCCTTTCTTTTAACATATGTTTAACATATAAACAGACCATTTTAAGGGTTATCAAGTTTCTTCGCCGTGATTATCCACACCATTTTGGCAACTTTTTAATATATGCAGTCAGACATTTAGGTCTTGTCATATGGCCAAAAGCAAATTCACAAAATTTGAGGTACATTTACATAAAGTGTAATTCTCTTTCAGATACTTTGTAAATATATTATTACTAATAAAATGCCCCATCAATCAACTAACTGCTTATGTGAAAAAAGTTGCCGAAAAGTCGTAGATAAAATCACTGTCAGAGAACCTACAACTTAGAAGATTCTGTTTATATGTTAAACCATATGTTGAAAAAGAATGTGAAATCGCTATTTTTCAGCATAATTTGGCCTGAAAAAAAGGTGCCGAAAAGTCACACCCTTCACTTTGTGCCGAAATATCGCATGCCAAATCTCATTACCGAGATGTCACTTGCCGATATGTCACATGCCGAAATGTCATGACACCAGCATGAGCATAAACTGGTATGTACTGTTAATCTAAAAAGATATGCATGTTGCTAAAAAAAATAAAAATAAGTACAATATTTGCATTTTTTCCTTATTTTACAATTGATGTGGGGGGGGGGGGGGATTGTCTGGTAGGGATTTGGTACAGTTGGATTTTGTCTGTGGTGATTGGTATAGTGAGGGTTTTGTCACTTCCTATTTCTGTATAATGGATGTTCTGAGGAAAAAAAAGAGTCGCCCAAATCAAGGCATGTCCAAGAGAGATTATTGTATTTCCTGTAATCTAAATACGACCATTGACTTTCTATTTTGCAGTGTTGTTGTAGTTGTTGTTCAAGTTGTGGTTTTCAATTTGTTTTCAATGTCAAATTTCCTGTCGTAAACGTCAACTCGGTCGACACCCATTTAGTTCATAATCAATCCTCCAGATACATAAATTTATTGTCAGTAGTTATACCCCCAAAGTAGCACGTTTACCTAGTGTATTAAAAGAGCTAAGTTCGTCGAGTTTTTTCGCATGGAGGTCGCCATCTTGGTACACGCTGAGTAGCGTAAAAACCAAGATTGAAATTTAAACTGGCAATGGACCGATGCTGTAAAAAGGTTAACTGCACAGCTCTCCAAATGTTCTGCTAAAATGTTAGAAATCAAGGCTTTGTAGTTATAGTTGTTTATGTGTGGTAATAGTTCTGTGGATTATTTTATTCTTCCGAGTGTATGATAAGTATAAGTAAAAACTTATACGACCAGAAAACCATCTTAGCTTGCTAAGGGCATTTCACGTTTTTCACTACCCTTAGCTCAATGACTTCATACTCCGTGTATTTCGCCCGATGTCAGCTTCCCCAAGCATCAAGTCGCATGTCCGCTCCATTTGAACGAGCCAATGAAATCGTCCATATTCAAATACTTTGACCTGGAAATCTCAGACATGAGACGTGTCAATTTCACTTAAGCGATCGACATGCTCGAGGCTCAAGACTGTGGGGAATACAGGTCACTTCGTCCACAAACCAACTCGTCCTCAACCAACTCGTCCCCAACTTTGAGTCAACTCGTCCCAAACCTTGAGAACTCGTCCCCAAATAAAAATCAAATTTTATCGGCGAATAATGTCAAATATGTCCATGTTCAGAAAATGACACAAAGGTAAAATGATATTGAATATATGTTTTATTTCGATGACAATGTCGTTTGATAAAAATGTACAGATATATAGCACTTATAAAGAGCACAAATGGGATACACGTATATATGGTCCGTATGTTCATAATTAGCTAGCCCCTTTCCCACACGTTCGTATTAATTACATATTCGCAAAAATATAGAGTCCGCAAAGAAGAAAATGTCAGTAGTTGTGAAGAACTGTAACAGCTGTTGGAAGGATGACACGATGTGTTCGGCGTGAAGAAATGGGAGGGCCAGAAGCTTTCGGATGAACTTGAAGGTAGCATGTTGTCGTCGGTAGGCAGTCTCCAGACCCAACTTTTGCACCTTCCGGAAAACGGCCTGCATGGGTCCAGTGAAATGCGCATCCGCGGATTTGGGAAGTGGGAAAGACGTCTCGAAAACCCTGCCAGATACCAGCCTCGAAGTCTGAGACAGCTGACTTGAGACTCATATGATCTGGATTGGACAGGTTTTCCTTGAGACACTTGAACACCTAGAATACAATAAAACAAGGATATGGGTGTAAAGAAATAGCGATATTGATTTTTTCGAATTAAATTAAAATATTAGTTAAAATCTTGAATTTGAAAAAAACAAGAAGAAATGAAAGATATTCCTATTTCTAATTTTTAATTCCTTAAAGAATATTGAACACCGCAACATACCTTCTTATAATCACGGCGCCGTTTTCTTGACATGAAGCAAAATGTCAGCGGCACCGGCTTCATGTCCCCATTGGACGACTTGACAAAGGCATGGACGGAGAACAACTGTTTGAATGGCTCCTTGACCACCTTGAATGTAGCATAAATATATTATACCCTAATATTTCAAAACTCAAAGGCAACTGGCTTCTTAATTCCAACTGTTATATAGTTTACTCATCGATGACTGTAAAATTTTATTTTTATTTGAGGACGAGTTGACTCAAGTTTGGGGACGAGTTGACTCAAAGTTGGGGACGACTTGACTGAGTTGGTTTGTGGACGAAGTGACCTGATCCCACTGTGAATCACCAAACCGAAGTTGTGCGAATTAGCTATTTTAATTCTCACTCTAATGGAGCATGCTTCTTTGTTTTCCTTAAGAAAAATCATATTACAAGCGGCCTAACATATTTGTAAAAAATAAAATTGGCGACAGTTCACAGGAAAATGATATGCTTTTTATTTTGTGATGGGGGCACTCCGAGGCCCACCAAGGGATCGTTTCAATCGATCGCTTTCTGGAGGTGTATCTTCGTTTTATGAATGTGATTACGCCGATGTCGGAGCTAACGGGACCAATCGGATGTGATCATTTGGGAAACGCCCTATTACACTCAGATATCACCCGTTACCGCATGGCTACGAGCAGAAGTTTCTACGTATGATCGTGTCATGCGTTCGGATGATGCCAGAAAACGGGAGCCACAACTTTCGAAAACGTCATTGATTGCCACTGCATGGAACGTAATGACGTTATAGTGGTCCTCGCTCGTTCATCTAACGTAGCATGACGTCATTTAAAAGCATACATTAACTAAAACTTGAATGAAGGAGACCTCTATAACGTCATAATGTTCTACAAGCAAAGAGATACAAGCGATGCAAGTTTCAATACGAATTTATAACAGGATAACTTTAATATTGTTATTAGTACAATTTAGCAAAATATATTCGCCCCAAAATCGTATAACAGTTATATCACATAACACAAGATAGTTTAGAAAAGAATTAAAAGCTTTACAGTTCACTCAACAAATAAAGGTGATGGAAGAAGATGCCTGAGCACTGACAAGTGACCCCACAGCCGAATATTCGGACTGCGAATCTCAGGCACGCTTTATTCATATGGACCCATTCATATGGGACATCTTAAATGACGTGACCACACGGCCAGCATCCTCGCGATCTGTCCCCCCTTGAATGAAAAAGTGACCAAAATGATAAATAAATTAATTCCAATCGAAAATTGTCTGGTACGTCGTTTAATTCCAACTAAGAAAATAATAGTTCATCAATATTTATGGAAAAGCTCAAATTTATATGGGAAATAAATAATTAGGTCCGTTTCCATTTTTTTGTGTAACTTCATCTCGACACTCGTTCCTGATTATTGATAGAACTTCACGGAAATAATCGAAAATTACCGAATGAATCCTTGAGAAATTTCCCGCCAGGCGGCGCTAGGTGACGTCATTTTCGGCCAATCCTCGAGTCCGATACATCGGTTTTAAAATTTTTAACTGGAGTGTGTTGAAATGTAGAACTGTCATAAACCGGTATTGAGCTTGTTTTCTGAAGTTATTTTGGAGTGTTTTGACACTTAACCAAACAAACAATTTGTTGTTCTGTTGATAGGTAGGTATACAAAACTGTTCACAGTATCCTGACCTGGACTATCAGCAGTGATCAAATGAGTCACCATTTATATCGTGATCGAGATGCATATATATTTTTGATTAACAACAACAACATGCCAAAACTTCTAACAGACTGTAGACAGAGAGAAAAACGTTCCAGGTGACATCATATCAAATTTGTAATTTGTTAACCCATAAACTCTGGCTGTGAACTCGGAGCTTACTTCAGATCATAGGAGACATGTGACAATGCTGCAGGCCTCTGATATATAGATATATAGAGAAAGAGAGAAGGAATGAAACAGGAGTCCAGCAAAACGGCCGAATAACCACTAATAAAGCAATTTTGCCACCAAAAATTCACCCAAGTCTTCCTAATATATTAGTTAGTGCTCACGAACAGTTGTTCCGATCATATCCCGTTCTCAGCTAGAGTTTTTATCGATCTTTTCAAAGTCGTCCACTCGCCCTTTTTCCTGAGACAGGCGCCATTTTCAACGTGGTTTGACCTAGAAACCGTGGCGCTAATATGGCACGTGATCGTCGATTTCGCTGTCATTCAAGGACTGAAAATCTATGTTATTGTTTGATTGGCTAGAACTTTAAGGTCAAGCGAATACGTAGCGACCTCTGGCGAACGATCTAGGTCAAACCACGCCACCGGAGCAGTTGAAAATGGCGCCTGTCTCAGGAAAAAGGGCGAGTGGACGACTTTGAAAAGATCGATAAAAACTCGAGCTGAGAACGGGATATGATCGGAACAACTGTTCGTGAGCACTAACTAATATATTAGGAAGACTTGGGTGAATTTTTGGTGGCAAAATTGCTTTATTAGTGGTTATTCGGCCGTTTTGCTGGACTCCTGTTTCATTCCTTCTCTCTTTCTCTATATATCAGAGGCCTGCAGCATTGTCACATGTCTCCTATGCTTCAGATAGAAATATATCTGGGACACATGATCAATGATGAGTTTCTGGCCGCATGACCACCTGGGGCCGGGGTAGCCCTTGTTGGCGTGACCAGGAGATGCTCACGCCATTGGGTCTCAAAAACCGAGCTAAAGCGCGCGAGCAACAACAACATTCCATTTCATGTAATTCGACAGAAATAGATATCTAAAACGTACCTTATACCATCAACTTCAATACTGTACACACACAAACTCCTCACGAAGGCACAGAGGGTAGGAAAAAATAAGTGACTGGGGGTTGTTGTTGTTCCTCGGGACAAACATAATGTCTTCCCTGCTCAACTCCGGGAGCACGTGTTGTTTTGCGGAAGCCCGAGACTCTCTACCCAAAATGCAAACCGCGCACGTGTTCGGAAAGAAATTCGTCCACTGGTAAACAACGTGTCAGCTGTTAGGAGGGCCATCAATTCTGTTGCTTCTTGGCACACACATACTTCAAAATATTCCTTTGTTCCGTTTTGAGTGAATAATTCAAATTCAAGTCGAACAAAACAGAATTGATGGCCTTCCTAACAGCCGACATGTTGTTTGCCAGTGGACGAATTTCTTTCCGGACACGTGCCCGGTTTGCATTTTGGGTAATCCTCGTGCGCGCGCAAATGAAAGGAAAGAAAGATGGCGCGAAGCGAGGAGCAGGGAGGAAGGACATTTTGATGTGTGCCGAGAAACAACAACAAACTCGAGTCACTTGTTTTTTTCTACCCTCTGTGCTTTCGTGAGCAGATTGGGTGTGTATATGCATAAGTTGGTGGAATAAGGTACGTATTTATTCATGTATTTGGGTCGAATTTCATGAGTTGAATTTTGATGTTTGCCGTGCGCGTTACCTCGATTTTTGAGACCCAATGGCGTGAGCATCCCCTGATCACGCCAACAAGGGCTAGGGCTGGGGGTAGTTCAACAAGCTGAACCCTGCTGACATTTAATTTTGTGATATTGACAATGCAGGGTTCAGCCGTTGAACCAAAATTTCCTATCGCAAAATTTTCGCCGACCTGGGTAACAGCGGGTGGATTTGCGCTCATAAAAAAGCAATAATACCTACCGCTTTGTGCTCGTTTGGATAGAATACGTATTTGCCTACTTCCCTGGCTATTTATTTTCTCTGTCCAGCTTCTTTCATTTCCATAAACGGCAAAAGAAAAAAATATCATCGCGGACGATCTTCCAAAAACGAAATCCGCCGCCATTTTGAAACGTCACTATGGTGGCACGAGACTAATTTGTAAATTCGGGATTGTAGACAGGAAGGTCGGAAACGGCTCATTCATAAGGCTGTCACATTATCTGCATTTAAATGTAAAATTGTAACTATCGATATCAAGCATAATGGAAGGCACATACTGAGAAAGGTAGTTCATGGGATTTTTCATCTCCCTATTGCGACTGGGTAGACTGAGCGGATTCAGTTTTTCCGACTCTTGTAATCCTGAATTTAGAATAACCTCACGTGAGAGAATCAGGGTCACGTGACAGTGTTTGAAAATGGCGGCGGATTTCGTGTTTGGAAGATCGTCAGCGATAATATTTTTTTCTTTTGTCGTTTATGGAAATGAAAGGAGCTGGACAGAGAAAATAAATGGCCAGGGAAGTAGGCAAATACGTATTCTATCCAAACGAGCACAAAGCGGTAGGTATTATTGTTTTTTATGAGCGCAAATCCACCCGCTGTTACCCAGGTCGGGAGGCGAAAATTTTGCGATAGGAAATTTCGGTTCAACGGCTGAACCCTGCATTGTCAATATCACAAAATTAAATGTCAGCAGGGTTCAGCTTGTTGAACTAGGGCTGTGGGGTGCTACCCAAATGCTATGGTTTCAAGACTTTTTGGCCTACCACCATAAATTTTGATAAACCAGCTGATGCAAAGTGCCCAAAAATCGAAAATATGTCACAAAATTCCTCTCCCACACACCCCAATTTGATATTTTACTAGTTCAATAAAATGGACCGTTCAGGCTCCTGTTGTAACCTGGATATTACCTGGAGCCAGAACATCCTATGGAAAATGCCTCTTTGCCCATGGGACTCTTGCTGACCACCGTACAAGCCCATAAAACGTACATTTTTTGTCGAACTAAAGCAATGACATGTATTTCACCATGCAAACATTTATCTTTAGTACCGGGTATGTTTCTATCCAAGTCATACCACTGGTAATTGTTGATTAGATCAGAACAACTCCTGTCATGATCATATTGTCAAGCCTTGTGTCTGGTCCCGCAGAGATAAAGTTTGATGGAATGTGGTTTCTACCTGCAGTAAAGCTGCTAACAATGAGATCGATTACGAGGTCTCAAACATCACATCACACAGTTTCATGTTCAAAAATGACTAGCACCAGGCACTTCCTATTCCCTGGGAGTCTTCCCTGAATTTTTCTGTGTCCTCTCTGAGTTTACCAGATGTACGTGTGCAATGGTAATGTCATGACAGAAAGGGTATCACAGGTTGGCAGAGTTTAGCAGGAGTACTCAGTTTTCATTTCCACTCATCTAAATTGTTTTCTTGGGGATGATGAGTGTGTTTAACAAAGAATTGAAAGTGTATGCCATTGATCAGCATTATCATACAGAATAAAGTGGGTTTTCAGCCGATTGGGAATTCAGAAACAGCAACACTTTACCGGTACAAAGAAAAAGCCTGAGATTTTGTTTTCTCCATGCTAATATCTCCGGTAGTAGTATATAATCCACGAGCATTGAAGCCGGTAGTAGTATATAATCCACGAGCATTGAAGCCTTGTACTTACCCTTCCTGTTCATCAGCTCATTCTATGGTACCGGTAGTGCAAGTAAATCAAGACGGGTCGAAAATCACGTTCGCCATGTCGCCAACGGCGAATAGAAATGAGAACTCGGCGAATAAAAATTCCCTCTAGTCGCATATATGGCGACAGGAAAATTCTAGTTGTTGCCAAAATGTTGAATAAATTGTTGTCCTCCAGTATCGTTTATCGCCACCTGCTCAGTGCTGCGTGTCTATCTAGAGTGTAGCCAGCCCATTCAAATGATTCTATTTGCTCCGATGAATTGTCTCCGAAATATCGACGAAAACGTCTTGAAAAATTTTCTGGCACAAACAGTAATGTTTAGCGCACAGTTTACACCAAATGTCCGTCACCTGTATTTGCCCCGATCGTCCCACCCGTATTCCATTTCAGAAAGGTTTTTAACTGCACGGTAGGCTGGCCTGACATGATGAGTTGATCGTAGATCGTTCCGAAACAAACTATAAATCATGCAGTTCAAGAGAATAAATTCCCGCCATTACACACGTGGGACTGGCTGAGTCTATTTTGAGTGGGATAAAGTGATTGGCTGATATAGGCAATATTGCCGACATAACCAGCATTTTGACCAATAAGAAACAACGTTGAAGGCCAGTACAACAGTGGCGTGTTCACTCATTGGTCGACGGCATTCCATTCAGCTGATAACACTGAACAACAACAACAACACGTATTGACGGTTGCGAGAATAAACTAAAAGATGTTACAAAATCTGTCAATTTTAGGTGCGCGAAAGAAAGCGCTCCTCGGTCTTCTTTTACGGGCGCGATATTAGAAGCACTGCATGCTCCGAATATTTGCAGTCATTTATTCAGTGTTCCCGTTATCATGCATTCCCCAGACTCATGCGAATGATTGCGTGATCACTAAATAGCTCAACCTTCAGCGAGTGAAAAAATTTATCTCCTCGCCAACTTGACGAATAATTTAAGTCTGGTAGCCAAATGGCTAAGGAAAAAAAATTCAAATTTCGACCACTGCAAGAAGTCAGTAAAAATCGACTATCGTGTCAGTCTATACATTAAGGGAAGACAATGCATCACATTCCATTAATAATCACAAGTTTGTTTGTGTCCATAGACACATAGGCCAAAAAAAAACACATTGTGTGTTTCCTAAAAAATAGCGACCACTGTAAAGAGGCACATCTCCCGCAAGTCATTGTTCTGTTGGTACATGAAGCATGGTGATCTTTTCCAAGAATAAAGCACCCACTTCCAGTTCAGGAATCAAGAATTTACGCTTTAATTGAGCTGATCATCATTACCAGAGCAATTTTACACATATTCTCCATCTTCGGAAGAAAGTCATTGACTTCATGGCTTGAAATGGTGCTTGCCGAAGTGCAAATGGTGCATGGACACGGCAAGTGCTATTTTTCTTGAACGAACTCGGCAACTGACAGTCAAAATCTATACCATTTCTGCTCTAAAAAATCCCAAATTTGCAGATCTTGTTTTACTATGGATGCATTGAAATGATCCATGGAGATTCAAGCAAACTGATTTATCAAATTTGCAATGAATAATTCTTCGTTCCTTATCTCAAATTGCTCAAATCAGAGGAGCTAGACTCGTGTACAAATCTCCATGCTCAAATGCATTTCCTGTTTCCTTTTTTTTTTGCGTCCTATTTTCTTGTAAGTCAATTTACTCAAATTAATTAAAATGATCCATTTTGGTGATACATGTAATAGAAAGAAGCAGTCAAACACATTCTTTATTTTCTCTACATTCTTTATTGGCAATTGTCGTAAAATCAATACAGTGAACAACAATAACTGTCTTCAAGCAGAAGTCTGAGATGGTTTCGATCCAGTATGTCTGAAGATACTTACCCATATGTATTGAACAACTTTTTTCTGAAACTAAATTACATAAAATATATCTTTTGAATATCTGGAAATATGTCCAGGGGGATATATTAAGGGGGGGGGGTCCTACAATTAGGAATATACTTGAGCAGCATTGTACATCGGGGCAGGAACGCTGGATAATTTTTTATATATTGTGCGGTCATATATTAAAGCCAATTGTGGCTTTTGTTTATTTGTTATCTGGATGATTTTAGAGGATGAGGTCAAAATTAACAAGTTTGTTTGGGGTAACATAAACCTTGCTACAAATCATAGGTTGATAGGTCGATTTTTATTTATTTATTTATTTTTTTTTTTTCATTTGAAATTTTTCGGGATCACACACCTGATGACCATATTCCTTCATGAGAATAGAGACAGATGGGACAAACTTTGCAAAATATTATCATTCCTGCTTTACACCTATGTTACATGTACTGTAGTTTCCTGATGTACATATATATAATTTCAATATGAGACAGTTTCAGAAAGACGCTATAGATGAATAAAAAAAAAAATTAAAAAAAATTACAAGTTTCGGGTGGGTGCCTTTTTGGTAGGTATGTAGGGTTACCCCAAACACAAAACTTTTTAATTTTGACCTGATGAAATTTATTAGAATGAGTAATTAAATTTTGTCCAAAAAGGTGGGGATGATTGGATTTTAACAGGGTGATTGAATTATTAGAGGGATTACTGCAATTTTATCTTTGATTTCAGACTTTCTGCTTCTACCTTTCAGTATTTGAGACATAGAGAACCATGGGAGATGATACTGAGTGGTTGAAGCTACCAACAGATGACAAATGTGTTCATAAGGTGGGCATGGTTTTATAACTTAAACATGTTTAAGATGTAATCTGCCTCAATCTAGAGTAGACTGTCATTTTCTGAAACTAATTGAGAGTGACATATATGTTACAACAGGTACAGAAAGATCACATCATTCTCAACTTGTGTCTAGTGTTCATGAGATTAATGCAAGAAAATTACTGTTAAAAATAAGTGGCATGGCATGCGGTTTATTTTTTCAATGCCATGGCGGAGTGCACTGTGTGGGTTGATGGTCAACAATGCAACATCACAATTGGGAGTGGGCATCATCACTACTTGCTGGATGATGTCGTAATACGGAGTGTAGAATAACTGATGTCATCGCTATTCCAAATGTGGTTGTGCAGGCTATTGTGAGCCTGAAGTTTGTCGAAGCAGGGGATTTTTTTTCAAATTTCTCTGACTGTTAACATCGCTGTTGTTGGATATGAAAACTATGATGCATTAGTATACTTCAATGCTGAAAACTGTGCAGTTGTGAGTTGAACAATTTCTTCAATTTTGAGCCTGAGCACAGTTCTATTCTTTTACTTGTGATGAAGTGTGCATTCCCTCTGTCCTGCACACTGTCCATACACTTGTATGGTGATATTGTACGAGACTTCTACACATAATTTTCTCCTAGATCAGTGGCTTATTTCAGTAATTTTCATCTAAATTTTTGAAAAGGAGAGGTTTGCTCCTCTTTCTGGAATGAGTATCTACAAATTGTCAAGCTGACGAGTTTATATTTTGCTTTAGTAACATGTGGTCACAGCATGATATATTATTTCAGGCTTGGAAAGCCCGACTAGCAGGCTATGAAGAGGCCACCAGACTATTCCAAATACAGACAGATGAAAAAAGTCCAGAGTTCTCCAAGTATCTGGGACTAGTGAAGAAATTTGTCATAGACAACAATGCTATAGCTCAGGAGAAGGCGTTGGATGCGGTCACTGCTTTCTTGAAGAATGCTGCATCCTCTATCGCTGGCAGGTATGTAGTTGTTTTCTTCAGTATTACTATCAGACTTACTATGGTGAAGGAAAGTGGTTACAGCCTATCAAAATTCCCAGTTCCAACAGAAAATATGAAGGAAAGTGTAATTATTCAGGGCTTCGTTTTTAGCGCGAGTGATAGCTCACCTGCGCGCAAACACTCCCATAAATTCATTTCACGAGAGTGATTTTTAGCTCGCGTAAACTGTCAAATTTTATATTGTATTATATTGCAACCACTCGCCTGACTTTCAAATACCTCTCCTCAATATTTTGACGTGAGCTATTTTTAGCTCGCACACTAATTCTAAACACGAAGCCCTGATTATATGCGATTATTTCAGATTTTACTGAAAAGACATTGCGATGACAATATGGATGAGTATAAAAGGGGAGACAACTTTGGGAAGTGTCTGCAACACAATACATGTATTCCTGAGAAACCTGTATAAGATGATGGCACTGCTGACCAGATGATTGTCATGTACAAATTTTTGTTAATAGAAACTGTGTACCACTTTAGAACATTGAGATCATAGCAAAGTGGTTCACGATGCACTGTGTTATGTAGAGTTGGTACTTAACTATTGTGATTCTACCTGAAATTATTTTTGTGCCATTGTATTTGATGACCTGTTGCATTCATTGTTATGTTGCTTAATGTCATGATCCAGTGATGACAACATGCCCTCACAGTTAGCCACGGTAATCCTGGTAAAATACTGTTGTAAAAATATTTCAACTCAGTAATTTCTAACATTGTATTAAATGTGTATTTTTTGATACCAGAAGATTCTCGCTCTGTGGAATTTCCTCAATTCTGATATATGAATCTTTTCTGCTCTACTCCACACATGATATTGTCCAATGACGGCAGAAAAATAATATTTTTCATATTTTTCAAGTCACATCAATCAGTCATGCAAATGTCAGTGAGTAGGGATTTGTATTGCCTAAAAAATTGACAAAAATGTTTGAATATATTATCTGAATTTCTGTGATTTTGGTATTCTTTGCAGAACGTCTAGTGAAGTGCTGGGTGGTATTATCGCTAAATGTCTTAACTCCAGTAGAACAAAGACCAAGGAGAAGGCTTTGGAGATAATCATGTTGTACATAGAAATAGATAAACCGGACATAGTCCAGGTAAGATAATTATGTTGTACATAGAAACAGATAAACCTGACATAGTCCAGGTGAGATAATTATGGTGTACATAGAAATTGATCAACCGGACATAGTCCAGGTGAGATAATTATGTTGAACATAGAAATAGATAAACCTGACATAGTCCAGGTGAGATAATTATGGTGTACATAGAAATAGATAAACCTGACATAGTCCAGGTAAGATAATCATGTTGTACATAGAAATAGATAAACCTGACATAGTCCAGGTGAGATAATCATGGTGTACATACAGCCCTCGCAATTAGCCACGGCAAACAGCAATTGCCGTGGTAAATGCTGGGGTAAAATCACTTCGCGTCGGCAGTTTTTTTGCCGTGGGTCGTAAAGTGATGTTGTTGTTGTTGTCAGTAAACAACATACGGTCGATGGTAAAATACGTCTCCTTGAACTGGCTTTTCTTGCTAATAAATTTGGTTTTAATAAACGAGACAGCTACTGGTGCTGTGGTTGTTTGATTGCATAATTTGGAGACATCGGTCGGCAAAATGCACTTTTCCGAGAACTGAAAGACAGCCGATCATTCCCGATCTAGAAAGCACAGATCTTCAATTGGATGTCTGTCACTCTCCAGCATGCAGGGCATTTCTCCACTGGCGTTTCTTTGTTGTCGCAATAGCACAGGCGACCGCATATGAGGAGAGTGCTCTAGGGAATGATGAGGGTTACGATGAAGGGGAATTCACGTACAGTTAGGATTATGTATTATTGTATTATGAATGGCACGGCAACCTGAAATAGTGAACTGAGTAGTAATCTTAAATTAATTAATTACAGCTGGCACTAAATATCTTATATACTCCATGTTTTCATACATTACCTGGAATATAATTTGCCCGACATTTGGGGTTACCGTACTCCACGTAAGCCCCTACAATTACCATTCTCCTGCACAGCGGTATTTAAAAGTGACAATTTGTTTTGCTTTGCCATCGTACGAGAGCATGACGATGCTGACGAAATGGTGAAATTTGAGGTTGTCGTGCATAAAGCCTGAACTGGCGGACAATGGTGGAAATTGTGCTTGAAATTTTCTTTACTTTTTGAGGCGTGCAAGATCGGCCAACATGTTACGACCACGTGGCTTTGTCACTATCGCCGTATCGGATAAATGGATAGCTGGAACCTGAGGTAATAAAAAACTGGAATGCCTCCGGCCGACTATATGAACAAGTTCGCGGCACACCAAGAAGCGGCAATAATATTAAGCTGTCGTTGGATGTGCTGAACATTCTGGAGGCGGCAGACAAAATCTTTACCAGAAGGAGTTAGGAAAATCAGAGTTTTTATTCATTCTTGTTTGCAAAGAAGCCAAGGCAAAACTTAAAATATTGTTTGTTTGATTAACCCTACAGGCCCCCCACCTATAACTTTAGTTTTTTTTTTATTTTACCTTTTTTTTTTTTAAATTCATCTAAGAAATATAGGGTGCATTCCTGAAACTATCTGATATTGAACTGATATCTGTTAACCAGGAAAACTCAAATTCACACAAATGGTAATATTTTCTCTGTTTCGCACATCTCATGTCTCTACTCCCATGAAGCAATATTGTCACCAGGTATGTGATCATGAAAAAGTTCAATTGAAAACTAAAATTAAAATAATAAAACTAAAAATTGACCTACCAGCGCATGGTTTGTAGCAAGGTTATGTTACCCCAAACAAAAAACTTTTGAATTTTTGCTCAATGGTCAGTACATATGACCAGAAGTTCATCTGTATTTTATGAACTTCTGATATGACAAAAATGAATGCATCCAGCAAACATCCTGGGCAAGTCATTTAATTATCGTAGTCAAAACTACATCTACTGCAAAAAAAAAATGCCGTGGTGAAGCCCTTTTTTGCCGTGGCCAATTGATTTCTCCTCAGCAATTTTTTTGCCGTGGAGAATTTTCCTAATTGTGAGGGCTGACATAGAAATAGATAAACCGGACATAGTCCAGGTGAGATAATCATGGTGTACATAGAAATAGATAAACCGGACATAGTCCAGGTGAGATAATCATGTTGTACATAGAAATAGATAAACCTGACATAGTCCAGGTGAGATAATCATGGTGTACATAGAAATAGATAAACCTGACATAGTCCAGGTAAGATAATCATGTTGCAGGCCTGGAAATAAATCGAGAACGCGTTTAACGTTCGCGAGAAGGTTACGTATTGTCATTTTACCGCGAACGGTCACCGTTCACGACTTGAAGAGCACAACTTCAACATAGCAAAAAAGCAACAACAAAAAAACGACGAAAATCAGAAACTGTCAGTCGATCTAAAGATCAGAGAAATAATGAAATGCCAGACGTGTCAGTCGGATTATTGGTGCATATAATTCTGAAGACAATACTCATCGGGTTGTAAAAAAGATTGCCGCCCTTAGCGATAATTTAACACGTGTTGTTGTTGTAAATTCTCCCGTGATGCACCGGCGTGCAGTTTTCATTTTCAGCTGTTGCCAGCATTTCGTTATCGAACAACAGTAAAGTTGTATGTCTAAAGTACTTATCGTACTGCAATTTAATCGATTGATATTATAAATATAAATTGTCAGAGAAATTTAAATAACTTTAAAACGGATTTGTGCACTCACAAATGAGAGTAAAAACCTGTGCCGTGTGCATGGCATTTCCCCTAAAACGCACGTGTCTCAATGCTGTGGATTGTCGTCTCGGTGACCGGTTTGTTACAGCCTTTAGTCATTAAAATTAGTGGAAGTAATCAAGATATTAACGATATGAAGCTTCAATCAGGACTGTCACAATAACCATATAAACATTACTTTCGTCAGTTTCATAGGATTTCCAAGCAGACTTTTTGCATGAAATTGATTGGGGAAATAGGCAGAGTTCAACCCGAGCGAGCATATGGCCGACGGGTTGCGGAGGTTACGGCATCGTTTATGAGATTTACTTCCATCATTACCTGTCCCGTAACCTGTCCGGTTACGATAGGTAGAATGACCGTAACCTGTGACAGATTACGGTGGACAATTCCTTATTTCCAGCCCTGATGTTGTACATAGAAATAGATAAACCTGACATAGTCCAGGTGAGATAATCATGTTGTACATAGAAATAGATAAACCTGACATAGTCCAGGTGAGATAATCATGGTGTACATAGAAATAGATAAACCGGACATAGTCCAGTTACGATAATTATGTTGTACATAGAA
Source organism: Hanleya hanleyi (assembly GCA_036873755.1). Taxonomy (NCBI): domain Eukaryota; kingdom Metazoa; phylum Mollusca; class Polyplacophora; order Lepidopleurida; family Hanleyidae; genus Hanleya; species Hanleya hanleyi. The sequence goes on from JAVTVY010023413.1 coordinate 30,721, forward strand.
ACAGACAAACCTGGCATAGTCAAGGTGAGATAATTATGGTGTAGATAGAAACAGATAAACCTGACATAGTCCAGGTGAGATAATTATGGTGTACATAGAAATAGATAAACCGGACATAGTCCAGGTGAGATAATCATGGTGTACATAGAAATAGATAAACCTGACATAGTCCAGTTACGATAATTATGTTGTACATAGAAACAGATAAACCTGGCATAGTCGAGGTGAGATAATTATGGTGTACATAGAAACAGACAAACCTGACATAGTCCAGGTGAGATAATTATGGTGTACATAGAAATTGATAAACCAGATGTCCAGATGAGATAGTCGTATTTTACATAGAAACAGATAAACCTAACTTAGTCCAGGTTAAATATTTCCAGTGTACATTGAAACAGATAAACCCGGCATAGTCCAGATGAGATAATTATGTTGTATATAGAAACATATATAGTTGAGGTGAGATAATCATGTTGTACACAGAAACTGATAAACCTGACATAGTCCAGGTGAGATAATTATGTTGTACACAGAAACAGTCCTTTCCATGAAAGGCGAGCGATCGCTCTCGCTCGCGCCCCCACACACGCCCAGAGAGTTCCAGGCGTCCGATTTGTCGCTCGCCCATATCGGCCGCTAAAATCCAGTATTGGATAAACTTTATGTTAAGCGACTCTGCATCGGCTCGCTTGTTTGTGTTTGCACGCTTCCTTTCGAAGTGAAAACGGAAGTACATTTGGGAAATTCTGCAGAACATGCGCAGTTGACACAAAGTGACAACCCAAGGTATTTATGTAAAGTCGAACGCAATTGATGTTGCGCCTGGTTATATTTTTGTACGGACATGTTCATTGGTCGGTGGTGCAGTGAAATTTTTTCCCTCTCGCCACGTGCTCTGTAGCCTTGAAAACAAGCATGTGCTTGGACTTTAGTTCAGCCATGTTTTTCACTGTGGCACACCAGGGTTTCATAGAAGTCCAAATTTTTGCCACCGGATACTGAAAATTCAATATTTTTTTCACCTGAATTGAGTATTTTTACATTTTTGTCGCCGGCCGACAGACTTCTATTGAGTTTATTTCTAATTTTGCAACCGCCATAAGTAATGTATATAACAAATTTTCATACGACCATCAATGGAGCCTGTCAATACTGCTATATATTTGAATTGTGAAAATAAAGCAACAAACAGATAATTTAACATCTTCAGTTTTATGTTCTTAATTTACCAGGGTCTAAGATACCATCTATTTTCAGCACATTATGTCACATTGTGGATGTCAACAAGACAAGATTACACAAGGCAATTCAAATTAATTTTTAAAAACTTGGTAATTTTGAATGAAATCGAGGTATCAGTTCCTGGCTTGCAAATGATGTCCAATTCAAGTGTGCAAGTTTTGAAACGTTTCAGCTACGCTAATTAAAAACCACTTGGATCTGGACCAGACTTCCCTTTCAAAATCTTACATTATAAATTTGATGTGAAATTTGGCAAATATTCAGACTAAAATTAAAAATCCAGTACAACTTCAGGGTTAGATTCAAAAGAGAAATTAAAATAAGAGAGATGAAAAGACAATGCAAAAAAAAAAAAAAAATTACACGATTGAAGACAAGCAATTGTCATAACTGCAGCTAGTCCTTGGTGACCATAAGGCCTTTTTTTTTTATTAATTGGTTTACGGATTTTTCTGGCAAAAATGTCCAGGTGGAGGATGGAAAAAAAATAAAAATAAAATCAAGCCTCCACACTTTATTTATTTTTACTTTCTGACAAACTTCTTAGACACGAGAGGGCGGTAAAAAAAAAAAATGATATGTCAAATCCAGGTAATAGCCAGTGTAATAATTACAAGACATTTACCAAAAGATCAATGACGGACGTTTCCTTCAACCAAGCGACAATATCAGTCGCTTTGCGTGAAACCAACACTTCAATAGGGGTGTTGACAGGACAAGTCATGTTTCCTGCTGTTATTTTGGACAGACAGGCCGGCAGATATGTCGTCAGTTGTCACTGATCTCCTTCAAGACCAAGTCCCCCACCGTCCCAGCAGTTACTGGACCGACAAAGCCCTTGAAAAGGACGGTCGCGTCCTGTCTAAGAGTCAGTGAAAACCACCGCGAGGCCGAACCCGCCATCTTGGCTTCAAACACTGCGCCGTTGAAATGATGTCATGTCTGGTCCCCGAACTACAGCCGAAGGTAACATGGAAGTCGGAAACCACCACCACTGTAACCAAGGGAAGTAACCCGCCTCCAAGACCAAGATGTCTGCAGAGTGTTGAACTCGTGCGAACTCGAGCGTGAAGAATTTATATAAGATGTTTTACGCACAGCAAGTATTAAAATGAGACCAATATTGCGAATTTTATGTTTTTATTCTTCCGACAGAGAGGTCAGCAAATGTGACACATCGGCGGATACGACAGAAATAAAAAAAAAATCGAAAATCCAATTTTATTTTTATTTCACTTTTGGCAAAATGAAGGTCGGCGGATCCGTAAACCAATCAATAAAAAAAAAAAGGCCTAAACTCATAAAAATGAAATGAATTAGAGAATTATGTTTGAAAAAGCGCACAATTTTGTAAACTATTGTGCATATAGGCAGCTGGCTCACTTTCAATAGGATCATGCGAACTCCAGATAGATACATAAGTTTACCATGTTTGGTTATTGAAGGCTGCAAATAAGTGCCAACAGTTTGACTTGACCACCCTTATTGAAAGAATGGATTTGCCCATAACGTTTGACCTAAATCCTGTAAATGCAGTACACCAGACTTTTGTTGATGGGGCAGGCATTTGAAATGTTTCTGTGCTGCCCTAATGTGGGACACTTGATTCAGGATAATAGACAGATCAGTTAAATTCAATGCCAGAAAATAGATGCCTAGTCTAGTAATTTCAAAAATCAACTTCAGTTGTTTTGGTTTGTTTGCACCATGGAGGTAAAAATCGAATCCGATTTTACCTCCATGTTTGCACCATCTCATTAAATTTGAAAAAAGTTTTGACAGTATAAAAAAATTCAACTCTTCTTTATGTATCTTCAAATCAAAGAATGATCTAGCCAGGTTTATATTGTGGCTAAATCAGTTCGCTGTCTTTGAATTATCCATTCAAACTTTATTAACTACGGTACAATCAAACTTTGGTTTCAGTTTCAACATCGTGCAATGCGTACATGCCAGTTTCTTTACAACAACAACACGACAAGATCGTTCAACTTTGAGTGAAAACAAATGCCCTATGCGAAGATTACATCGTCTCCTTTATCATAAATACTATTCAGCGATGGTCAGATATTTACCTGTCCATTCCAAGGAGAGTTAGACATCTTTGGGGGCTCATCATTCCCACATGTCAAACTTTCCCTGCAATTTTTTTTTTTCCGCCACACAACGCAATTCGGAAACCTCCACATACATTTAGTATGAATACAGGCTTTAGGGTTACCGACGGCATGACCCCGATAACAGTTCGGGAAACGGACATAAATAATTAGCGCTCAGCAAAACGAAGTTTTAACCTAGCAGTACCGAAGTTCACGGAAATGACCGAAGATGCCGGCCTATTTATTCGGTTTATTCTGGTATTCCCCATTTCCCGATTGTTTGCCCGCAATCAGTGTTCGAATTTAAGAAACATTTGAACCAGTCCACCGGACTGGTGAGCCAACAAAGTAACCAGTCCGCAAATATTTTTACTAGTCCGTTAATATTAAATAAAAGATGTGGAAACATTTGTCATCATGAATATTTTGTGCTCTGTGATGGTTGCTACTAAATATGAAATTAATAATTGTGCACTCCTTGAATTTCTTGAGCGCGTGTGAAGATAATCACAGACGATAAACACTGCTTCAACAAACGCCATTTCAAGCCAAAAAATCAGTAGATTTCTTTCGAAGTTGATGGAGAATATGTTTAAAATTGTCCTGGTAAAACATGATCAGGTCGACTGAAGCATAATCATGATGGTGATTTCTCGATTCCCGACCTAGAATAATGAATTGCGAGCTTTATTTTCTGAAAAGATCGCCAACCTGCATTGCCATGAGCTGCATTACAGTCACACTTTACAGTATGCTGACAAGTGTTCACACCGCTTTACGGTTGTTGTTGTTAAACACGGCCGTGGTCGTGATTTCGTTGGAATTTGCTGGAAATTTTTTTAGACTCTGTCGGGTAACCGAAAACAGACATTTCGTTTTTCATTCTTTACAAATTGTGCAGAGATATCCAGAGAAATAGTTTACACAATGAACTGAGAACTTTTTTTGTTACCAGTCCGACGGACTTGTTGTTCAGTCACTCACACCAGTCCGTTTGATTTTTTACCAGTCTCGGACTGACGGACAGGTGCCAAATTCGAACTCTGGCAATATATTTCGATTATAAATTACGAAATTATGAAGTATTGGCCTTTGGAGACTTCAGTTTTTTTCCAAAATTTCAGTTTTTCCCTTCTAAAACACTCCGACTTCAGTTTTTTGGTGACAAAATTGAGTTTTTACGGGAGTTTTGACACCGAATACCGGTGTCAAAACACGACGTGTATGAAACCCTGCACACGAGGTGGTTTTTGCTGTCTTGTTGATTTTTTTTATTCGAAATAAATATGGCAGAAAGTGTTCTTACAAAAGGGAACAGAGTTGAAATTAAGACTTTCAAAAACTGGGGAACTGCCGTACAGACATACTGAATTCAATACTGATCAAACGGATGACGGTCGAGAGTTAGCTAGCGAGCTTTATTACTGCCTGTCTCACATTACGACGCAATGTCGTTTTCGTGGATTTATCAGTTAATAGAACACATTAGCTGTCGAAACTCACAATATATTCCAAACTCTATCTGTGTAATTCTTGGTCATCAGAAATATTTCCCTGACATAAGAAATTGTTTAAAAAAAATTCCAAAGCTTGTTCGTCCGAGCAAGTGGATGTTGTATTCCCGATCATGCAGATGACCGGGCAAGTCCATTTTCGCCCATAGGAGCCGGAGAGTTAAGTGCTGATGTTTCAGTGTGAATATGCTGGACGAGTTACTTCCCCCCGCGCAGTGCCTCTCCTGTGGGTGAAAATGGACTTGCCCGGTTGGTTTCACAGCATGTCAGTAATGTACGTCGGTTGCTCGGATGAGACAAGCTTTGGAGATTTTTTTAAACAATTTCTCATGTCCGGGAAATATTTTTGATGACAAATAATTACACAGGTAGAGTTTGGAATATATTGTGAGTTTCAACAGCTAATGTGTTATATTAACTGATAAATCCACGAAAATGACATTGCGTCGTAATGTGAGACAGACAGTAGTTTCTCCAGCAGTACAATATATTTGGCATCACTCACCCTACACGTGTGATAGCTCCCCCAAACATTTTTAGGCGAGTGATTGATTAAGAGAGCGATAGCTCGCCCAGGCCATTTTAGGAGACTGATTCGTAACTCTCCCAAGATTGGCTCATGTCAAGGACTGCAGAAATAGATAAACCAGACATAGTCCTGTTGAGATAATTATTTTGTATATAGAAACATATGTAGTCCACGTGAGATAATTATGTTGTACACAGAAATAGATAAACCAGACATAGTCCTGTTGAGATAGTTATTTTGTATATAGAAACATATGTAGTCCAGGTGAGATAATTATGGTGTACATGGAAATAGATAAATCTGAAACAGACCAGGTGAGATAATCCTGTTGTACAAAGAAACAGATAAACCTGAAATAGTCCATGTGATAAAAGATATAATTATGTTGTACATGTACATTGAAACAGACAAACCTGGCTTAGTCCAGGTGAGATAATTATGGTGTACATAGAAACAGACAAACCTGGCATAGTCCAGGTGAGATAATTATGGTGTACATAGAAATTGTTAACCAGACGTAGTCCAGATGAGATAATCATATTTTACATAGAAACCGATTAACGTAACATAGTCCAGGTGAAATAATTCTAATGTACATTAAAACAGATAAACCTGACATAGTCCAGATGAGATAATTATGTTGTATATAGAAACATACATAGTTGAGGTGAGATAATTATGTTTTACATAGAAACTGATAAACCTGATCTAGTCCAGGTGAGATAATTATGTTGTACACAGAAATAGATAAACCAGATCTAGTCCTGTTGAGATAATTATTTTGTATATAAAAACTTGCGTAGCCCAGTTGAGATAATTATGGTGTACATGGAAATAAATCTGATACAGTCCAGGTGAAATAATTATGGTGTACATAGAAAGAGGTAACCTAACATAGTGCAGTTGAGATAATTATGTTCTACATAGAAACATATAATTATGGCATACATAGAAACTGATAAACCTGGCATAGTCCAGCTCAGATTATAATCCATGAACATAGAGATAAACCTGACATATTGAAATAATCATGTTGTACATAAAACCAAAGAAAAACCTGACAGTCCAGGTGACATAATCATCTTTGAGCATGGAGATTTACCTGACATAATCATGGTGAAGGAATCATGTTACACATAAACCCAGAGATAAATGAACAGTCCAGGTGAGATAATCGTGTTGTCCATGAGATGTCCATGAGATGAATAAATCTGATATAGTTCAGGTGAGATAAGCCTGTTGTGCATGGAATAATCGAGTCTACAAAGGTGATATAATGTCCAGGTGGTTATTATAATGCTTCCCAGGATAGGCATGAATACAAATGCCATTTTAGAAACTGAACTGTTCAACAACTAAGCTGGATGAACATTATTCTATGGATAACTTCTCCATTTGTCATGTTTGTCCAGTGTCAGATCAATAAGAATAGCTACACTGCCATGCAAGCCTGATAATAAGTGTCCCTGACATTGCTAATGACACCCCCCCTCTCCTGCAAATCAGAATGAGATATCCCCTTTTCATATACAGATATCATGGGTAAAAAAGTCCTGGTTTGTTCCATATCCTCTGATGGAGGTGATAGGTTGTTGTCATGTGCCTCGTTTTCAGGCTTGCTATGATGAGAATTACTGTAAAGCGAAGCTGAACTTGCATCTTCACTGTTTTCGATTTTCATGATTATCCTTGTTTGTGTTTTACAGGAAGAACTGCTGAAAGGCCTAGAGAACAAACAGCCAAAGATTGTTGTAGGCTGTGTACAGGCATTGAGAGATGCTCTCAGGTACGTCCTATACTTCTGTCGGAACCCACTTTCCTGTATGATTAGTAGGAGTCCAGGATAAACATGAACCCATCATGAGCTTCCATCATTTCACTCTGGTTTTGTCTATTGGAATTTAATCATACCATGCTAGACTTCTCATTTTATATGTACAGTGAGACCTGTGTATACTGACCTTACTTGGGACCAGATTATAGTGTCGGCCTTGACAGGTTTCTGGGTTTTTATGATTCAAAATAGTTGCTGAGAATCAACAGGAACTTGATAATGTGATGTCTAGCACTGTAATATCACTTGTCTTTATTGCACCATATAAGCGTCCTGTCTGTGTTTTGTGTGCTGTCCTCAGTGTTTTATAGGGTGGATGGAGGATGTCTGGTTCCATGCTGCTTCAAAGATTTCTTCTTTGAAGTAGCAGGAACACAACTTGGCTGGGTGGTGCTTTGTTGGTTCATCGTGATACAGCTGAAATATTGTTGAAGGCAACGTTAAATTCTATTCACTCACTCACTCCTTGATAATGTGATGTCTAGCACTGTAATACCGCTTGTCTTTATTGCACCATGACGTAAGCGTCTTGTGTGCTGTCCTCCGTGTTTTATGGGGTGGATGGAGGGTGTCTGGTTCCATGCTGCTTCAAAGATTTCTTCTTTGAAGTAGCAGGAACACAACTTGGCTGGGTGGTGCTTTGTTGGTTCATCGTTATATAGCTGAAATATTGTTGAAAGCGACGTTATTCTATTCACTCACTCCTTGATAATGTGATGTCTAGCACTGTAATACCACTTGTCTTTATGCATCATGTAAGCGTCCTGTCTGTGTCTTGTGCGCTGTCCTCAGTGTTTCATAGGGTGGATGGAGGGTGTCTGGTTCCATGCTGCTTCAAAGATTTCTTTGAAGTAGCAGGAACACAACTTGGCTGGGTGGTGCTTCGTTGGTTCGTCGCGATATAGCTGAAATATTGTTGAAAGCGACGTTAAATTCTATTCACTCACCCCGGTTCAAAATAGTTCAAATTTAAATATTGGGACAACATAATTGCGGTGTGTATAGAGGTTGGTCGGTTTACCCAGATGTCAGTATTCGCATGTTTCACTGTATTAATTTAATTAGTCCAGATGAGATAATATAATGAGTATGGTAGAATTAAAATATCTTGCATTGAACATGCATGATGAATTAACTATTTCCAGGTATCAAATTGTTGAAGTGGGTTGGGGGAGGGGGCATTGGGGTTTAGTTCTTTGCATTGTCATGATTGTGCATAAACTTATCATTGTGATATTTCCCCAATAATTTTGTAGAGATTTTGGCACCAAAGTGATCAAAGTGAAACCGATAGTGAAAGTGCTGTCTAAATTGTTGGAAGACCGAGACAAGAATGTAAGAGAGGAAACTAAACTGTTAATTATAGAGATCTACAGGTGGATAGGGGCAGCCATTAAACCGCAGATGTCCCACTTCAAACCAGTACAGGTAAACTAATGACAGAAAAATTATAAATCTGTGAACACGCATTACAAAGCTTTCCTTTTGCTATAAATCGGAGACCAATACTTCATATCTACTGTACCTTTTAGAAAAGTAGTCTACTATCATGTGTACAGTGTTTAATGATATGTGTGTAATTATATTAGCTAAAACATGCACTGAAGCCTATTCTCAGAAATAATTTGGCAGGAATTTGTAATAATTAGTATCGTCCTGTGAAGTCTCCATTTCAAAAGTTCATTTTTGTTTTTTGAACATGGTGAATTATTAAAGCGATTGTCCAGACCTTTTGAATAGTTACTGAAATTGAGGATTCAATCAAATGCAGGTAGAGTGCAATTGATCAAATCCTTTTCACAGGTACAAGAGTTGGAGGCAGAGTTTGAAAAATTACCCAATGAGAGGGCAGCACAGACGAGGTTCATGAGGTCACAACAAGACCTTCGTGTCCAGATGGAGGAGAGGGCAGCTGCTGCAGGTGGCAGTAGTGAAGGCAATGCAGGTATGTTAACTACGTAGAAACCTCTTCATTACCTGACAGAAATAATCTGTTTTTCATTGAGATAGTCAAACCAGTCTCAATAGACCACCCTGGGAAAACAGAAAAAAATATGTCTGAAGTTAAGTGGTCTTGTAATTTAACATGGAAAACTCAACTGTAGTTCTGAAAGACTGGTGAATATGATGCGTAATTGATGTCAGAGGCATCTTCTTGAACATCTTCCAACAATGATTTTAATGCAGAAAAAATATTTTAAAACCCAGTGATTTCATTTTTTTTTTGTCCTCCTCCACAAAGTAGTGGGAGGACTTGGAAATGCTAGCCTTCCGTCCGTCCGTCCTTCCCTCCCTTATCTTGTGAACGCGATATCTCGATAACAATTTGATCGATCAACTTCAAACTTGAGAAGGTGCTTCACATCAGTTAGACGGCTATTGATATTGATTTTCACTGAGGTACGTAATCCAAGATGGCTGCCATTGACCATATTGGATTCCATCCATTCCGCATCTTGTGAACGCGATATCTCGAGAACAATTTGACTGATCAAAATCAAACTTGAGAAGGTGCTTCACATCAGTTAGACGGCCATTGGTATTGATTTTCACTGAGGTACGTAATCCAAGATGGCTGCCATTGACCATATTGGATTCCATCCATCCTGCATCTTGTGAACGCGATATCTTGAGAACAATTCGACCAATCGACTTCAAACTTGAGAAGGTGCTTCACATCAGTTAGACGGCCATTGGTATTGATTTTCATTGAGGGAGTATGTAATTCAATATGGCTGCCATTGATCATTCTGCATTCAGCCCACACAATTCACCTCAGCAATCAGCAATTGCCGAGGTAAATGCCGTGGCATAATCAGTTCACCTCAGCAATATTTAACATGGTGTTAAATAGGAATTATTTTAATATGACATTATTTTTCCCGAGGTGACCTTTCTGAATTGTGTGGGCTGTGCATTTCACTCACCCATATTGTACCCATCTGTGTTGTGCACACGATATTTTGAGATCTATTCCACCCTTCGGTATATAAACCTCACCGTCCACAAATCCATATGCAACTACAAACTTGCATTCCAGTGTTACTACCCATTACTACTTTCCAAACCTCCTCAACTTGTCTCAACAATTCCAGATAAACGTCTCCTTCCACATAAACATATCCACTTTTCAAGTTATATTTAAGGAGATATTGGAAGGGTATATGCTGTACGCTCTCAAACAGGTTACTTGGCGGAGGACCTGCTAGCTACTCAGCTTGTTTCTTTCTATTTGCTCCCTATTTTTGTCGTAACATTAAACATGGTGTCTAATGTGTAATTTAAAGGCTTGCCATGCTAAGTATGGGATTGAATGGGTCTGTGACCTTGTCTGATACTGTTAATTATTACAGACCTCATCATAAAAGTGTATCTTCCATTAACTTCTTCCTTTACTAGCTGTGGAGGCTCCAGCAGATGAGATGGATCCTTATGATTTGATGGACCCTGTCGATATCTTGTCCATGCTGCCAAAAGATTTTTTTGAAAAAATTGTAAGATTTCTTCTCCTCATAGTAAACATTATGTTAATCTGCAGGGTACTGTTTATGAATAAACTTAGAGAAACTAATTTCATCTTCTGAAAACTGATTTTGTGATACAAAGTGTGGCACTGCATTAAATAAATTACCAATACTTGGAAACATGAGCAGTGCGACTAACGTCACAGGACAAACGAAGTAGGGTTGGATATGATTTAAGTGTGTACTTGACCTTAGACATGTTTTTTGCCAATTTCGAGGTTTATAGGTCCCCTAAGTAGGTCTGCCTCAGGAGTGGGGAAATCCTTCCGAGGGTAGTGCATAGGTTGAATAAGTGTAGCATCATGTAAGCTCCCAGAATATATGGGGATTCGGGGATTCCATCCAAGGATAACCATTCTCAGATGGTCTGGATCACTCACTCACTGATTACCGGACAATTTGCAAAGGACAGTCTACTTCGTAGGAACATGCAAACTTGAAGAATGCAAACTAGCAGCATAGTCTATAATTATGCGTCCGCATTTCAGGAGGCAAAGAAATGGCAGGAGAGAAAAGAGGCTCTAGACGCTGTTCATAAACTGGTAGAGAATCCCAAATTGCAGAATGGTGATTATAGTAGTCTGGTGCGGTCCATAATAAAGGTAAGATGATCCAGGGTGCTCGATAATATTACTTAATTGTTCCAGATGAACAAAAGTTTCCAGTGCCAGATTATGTTCAGATTTTTGCATCTCTGATTTCTTTTCACGAAGCTATAATTGAAATTGAATTTTCGTTCATTACATGTGACAGTTGCTGCGAGACTTTCTTGTAGGCCTTTCAAACAGAATGTTAGGCTGCTGATAATATCACCTGTTGGACTCTATTCCAGGTTGTCAGTAAGGACACTAACGTGATGTTGGTGACATTGGCGGCTAAAGTTTTAGCCGGTCTGGCCATTGGCCTGAGGAAGCGATTTTCCCAGTTTTCCACAAATGTGAGTATGATGACACCCTTACTGTATAACCCTATTTCATGAACATAATTCCGGAACATTTCAACATTGAACCAGTGAAAAATCTCTAGCTTGCATAAGGATCAAATTCATGATTTAGGGAAACAAACCCACCACATACAACCATGACTACTTGGGGTCCTTATATTGATAATCTCTCACCCTCCACATTTGTCCCACCCCAGAGCCACATATATTCTGACTCTGTGGTGTCTTCAGTGTGGTACATGTATGCATACAGCTAGTACCCCCAGAGTTCTCCTGAGAAGGCCTGACATTCGCTGCAATCTGGGATTACACCTATATTGAATTTCCTTGTAATTCTTTTCAGTGTATCCAATCCATACTGGAGAAGTTCAAGGAGAAGAAACCGAGTGTTGTAGCAGTCCTGAGAGAAGCTATTGATGCCAGTATCGCCTCGGTAAGACCTCCATACTCCTCTTCCTTCCCTGAGATTCAATCAATATGTCTGTTTATCTACAGAGGTTCTATGACTTTCAGTTCACCATTTATTGCTGTCTAATTTTGTTCTTGTCATTGTTTGTTGAGTTGAATTCTGGTTCCTGTAATGTTAGAAATCATTTAAGCTGTTTTGTACACGGGGTGTTGGCCAGAATTCAGAAAGTGCCAGTCCAACCGCTCCTGTCGCTGTCATCCGCCATTAGCAAGACGCATTGCCAGTGGTGATTGATAGCGTCTCGCGTTCTCTCGCGCGAGTTCATTCGCGAATCGGGAGCTAGCGATGGAGCGGTATTAAACACCATCAACATGGAGCACGAGTTGGGGGAAATTCTACGCATTTTGGCCATGCTGCCCGACCAGCGGAGACGTGAAACAAGCCAACGATGTTAATAATGAAACGAAGAATTAGCTTACGCTGATTAAAGGGGCTATTTGAGTATATTGCCCGTCTATTTTATTGAATTAATCTGATTATTCCGCCCGTCATGAGTTCTCGCCTGCCCATCATTTTCGGTCGTTTGAAAAAGTCATCCATCCAAATTGACGGGCGGACGGGTCGCTAGCTAAGTCACTGTTTGTACACCTGTATATGTACATGTCTTATTTTCCTGATTTCTCCTTACAGACGACCCTGGACCCAGTCAGTGAGGACATCATAACCGCCCTGGACAACAAGAACCCGTCAATCAAAGCAGAGACTGCGCTCTTTCTGGCCAGATGCTTCGCCAAGGCAACGACGGCAACTCTTCCGAAGAAACAGCTGAAAAACTTTTGCACCATTCTCTGCAAGGTTAGCAAACATAAATAGCTCCCTGAATCTGTCTATGCTGGAGAAGTATCAGTGAGTATGTTCTGGATACAAAGTTGCTTTTTTACCAAAACAGAATATTTGTATTAAAACAGTGATTTTAATATGTTTAATGTCCATGAAATGCCTATGGAAATGCCTTCACATTGGTTTAGACAGTTGTCTGCTATAATGTAGTGGAAGCTACTGGTAGCATTATGTAGAGTGGATTGCTTCAAAGCTCTTGCATGAGCTGCTCCTAATAAATGTTGGCCGATTAGAATGGCATCCATTGGTCGTTCGTTTCAGCCAATGAGAGAATGGGAGATCTCATCGGACTGATCCTCTTGGAGATACCTGGCACGTAGGATATCTCAGTACTGGCAACTCCTACATTTGTTATTTCTACAGGTTACTCAATATGAGGACCCATTTATGAAATATCCAAACAAATCCATTGTATTTCTACTGCGCTGTGCACGTTTCTGCACATCTGCCAAAACAGCTATATTTATAGGAAATTTAATGGAAAAGGAAAATATAAGCTTTTAAAGAGTAGATGTGAAAGGATGTTTCAATTGGATAATAAAAATGCAATACTGTATCAACGAAGTAATGCTGGCATGATGACCCTGATTTTCCATGTTAGTTGGGATCCTACTGTCTTGAAACAAGCCTGGTGACCCCGCATTTTTATTAGATTTACTGATTCAGCATTGTTCCAGGAAACTATGGAGGCATTTTGAAGAAAATGACATTTTAACTTCATAGAAAATATTAGGCATTCTCCATAGAATTCCTATCTAATCCCATATATTAGAGTAGGGTTAAACCATTATAGTACACCATATAAATTTCTAGATTATGCAAAATTAAGCTTGGCTTGGTTTATCCTTTATTTTCAATGTTGAAGGTTTGCTCTATCTCTTGTCAAAATATAAGAATAATGGCATTTTATTTTCAAATTGTCCGAAACCTCCTTTAAGTGTTTCCTTTTGGCTCAATGTGATGTGTATAGTTTTGTTAAATTGTCTAATTTGAGCATATGGATGTGAAAATTGAAGACTGTTCTTTTTTTCGTTAATTCAGACGATAAACCACACAACACCAGAAGTAAGGGAAGCCTCATACGAAGCTCTGGGTACGGCCATGAAAGCTGTGGGTGAGAAACCACTCACACCATTTATTGCTGATGTGGACAGCATTAAACTGGCTAAGGTAGGGACGATTTAAATGTTACCAAACTGTATTCTTGTCAACTTGTCTTCTTCCTGTGCTGGTCAGGTTTCAATGACAGTCCGTCTTGTAAAGGTTTTGAATTGAGACTTGAGAGGGAAATTTGACCAACAGATTTGGACAATATACAGATAAGTAGGGCTGTTTTGTGGTCTCCTATGTAATGTCCAGTTGACATTTGAGATGATCGTGCTATTGTATTTCTTCTAATTATTAAGATGGCAAAACCGATCTGCGGAGAGAAATTCTACTAACATCCAAGTTTCATGAGCTATCTCTTCAGTTCTTAGGATAAATAACATCCATGCGACAATATGATTATGTAGTCTCAGTTGACATAAAGATGCTTTTCTGCATCTAAGTATAAAAATGCTTTTTGGAAAATTAGAATTAAGATGGTACTGTATTAGCTATTGTATAGTTTATATGTATAGCTGCTGCTGCAGAGGTACTTGATTACATCTGTTGTCAAGATAGGATTTGGTAAAACTGCGCTGTACAGATTTCTGCTCTCAGGTAGTGTCAATAAAGCTGTGGAATCCTTCATGAATAGGGTTATTTCAGACAGCTGTGTCTCGCTAAATTGTTGGTACGAGATTTTTTTGGGAAAATTTCACCAATTTCCTGGTTGATGATGGAAGTAGTTGTATGTTACATGTGTTAATTATAGATCAAAGAGTACTGTGAGAAGGCAGTGTTGTTGAATGCTAGAGGAGAGCCACGTACAGGTGCTGCACCAGCCGCTAAACCTACTGCAGTCGCAAAGACTTCACAGCCCAAACCTGTTCAAAGACCCCCTTCGAGGTCCTCAGCTGCGAAGGTAAAGCTTATAGACCTACTTTGTGTTTTCAGATTCCACACATTTGCTTTACATTCTTGGGGTATGTCAATTATAGCTGACGAAGCCCATTGAAATGCACTCCTTCTCCCAACTGTCATCATTTAGTTCCCTAACTTTTTAACAACTTGATGGAGTTCTCTCAAGTTCCGTCAAAATTGACAAACGGTATCTATGCCCATTGGGGACCAAGAACTTGTTTTAGTCTGAAAGTTGTGGAACTGTCAGGATATCTATGGGTTCAGGTAGAGAAACTAAAGACAAACTGTTTATAAGGCCATAAAAAGTTAATTAATTGTTTCTCAAGTGGGGGTTTTTTTTCAGGAGCGGGCGGGCGTTTTTTTTTTTTATTTTTTTTTTTTTCAAGGAAGGATGCGGGCGGTTTTTTATCTTTTTTTTTTTTTTTTTTACAAGCCGGGAAGACCATATATGTTTAAAATCAACTGCTTCTCCGATTGTGGCCTGAAGTGGGATGGAATCTCCGTCCTGCTTAGATTTTCCAATTGTACACGATATCGCGTCGTCGAAATCTGGGCATCGGGTGATACCGGTCACCTCTTTCAGGACCTCGATCACGGTGGCACTTGGGCTAACCTGTATAATTGTCCAGTCCTTCAGCATGTTAACCGCCCCACGTTCTCGACATTCAGCAATGTATGCTGAAACCAGCATTGTGAAAACGGATAAAAAATGCGGTAAAAATACAATCACAAATTTCATTTCATTGGACCCATTTCCGATGAATTGTTTAAACTAGGCAAATAGCATAATGAAAAGCATAACCGACGCTGGAACCGGAGACTAGGATGAAAATATTTCTTTAATTTACAGCCTTTCGTGTTGAAATGTGCACAATTTATGACGAAGATTTTAATAAATCATGTTATGATAAATATACTATTCGCTATTTATAAAATTACGATAACGGAGAAGCGAAATTTACATAATAAAAACATACAGCAATCCGCTTCCGCTTATATTCAGGTCTGATTTTTGTATATGCGCAGTTTGGTTTGAAACTGGAACGAGTTCGCGCAACTGCCGGTTGTAAACTATTTTGTGATCGATACGATCATGGCGATGACATCTCTGTACGTATTAAAGCATTTTTCTTTTTCACAAACATAGTAAAACACCATTTTTGGGAAACGAATAGACATTACAACGAATAAACACAGTTTACAAGCACATTTACACATGCAATAAAAAGAATGGGAGCGGACAGTATGCCAGGGATGCGGCGGATTTTTTTTTTTTTTTTCAAAAAGTGAAAAAAAAGTGCCCAGCGGGAGAGAAATCGAGGATGCGGCGCCACTTGAGAAACAATTAATTAACTTTTTATGGCCTAAGGGTATCTAACTCCAATTGGAGGACCGAAAATTTTATAGTCAAGGAGTTATGGAACTTGGTTATGATGGTTATTCCTGTGATATCTTGAAATTTGAATGACATAGAACCGAAAAAGTCCTGGAAGTGGTATTCAGCCCTTGGGGGCTGGGATTTGTTTTGGGGTTGAGAGTCCTTAAATCATTATGTTAGATTGAAATATCACCGCCTCATACAATCTAGGTAAACCAAGATGGTAAATCAGGAGAATACCATCTAGACGTAACGCTATGAAAACTTCGTGCGAAATGTTTGCCGATACTCTACGAGATCCCATAATAAGCCAATCACGACCATTTCAACCTTTTCGCTCTGACAATGATTGACGTTTGCTTCAAGGAGATGAACATCTTCGCACGGCACAATTTTTTGATATTTTCTACTCCTAACAAAGCCAGACTTTTCAGCGGGAGTAAACTCTTTGATGTTTACAGGCCTTGTCTAGAAATGATGCCATATTTGGAAACTGTTTCGGGATAATGTTTATATATTAGACCACGAGCTACCATGTGTAATTACTGTGGGCATGATTTTGAAATAGTTACAACCAGTTATCCATCTGATTGGCTAACAATAGTAGTTTGAACTCGCACGGGATTTACATAGGGCTGAATTCAGATATAATATTCTGTGATATTATATCTGAGTTTACTGAGATTGCGCCTCATTGAAACGGGAATAACATACTAGATCTACTTCGAAAGGACATGGCTGATTGTGCCAACTACAGTGCCGCCTCGCCATAGCGCGCCTCGATAAAACGTGAATTCGGATATAACGCGCACAATTTTTTGTCCCCCCCCCCCAAAAAATCAAAAAATAAAGAATTAAAAAAAAAAAAAAATCGGTAAATTCAGAAATTTCGAAAATATTTCAACACTGTTATTAAAACATAACTCACGAAACACCAATTGCACGTAATAACCTGTTGATTGTGCGTGTATTTGTTTTGTGTTAGGCCTTTGTTAAAGCTACAGTACCGGAATGGCCCACCTGCGATACGTGCGACCACGTGGTGAACAACAACAACACAGTCATCAATGTGAACTTTGGTGTGCTAGAAAACAAGTTGTAGCATGCCTAAAGACTGTTAATTAATAAAGAGACTCTGTCAAACTTCTGAGCACACATCGTCATTAAGCAATCAGGATAAACTGTTAATCCCGTGAAGGTTAGAAATCTCAAATATGTCGCTGTTTGTTTTTGTCGCGGGTCTCTTGAATAGGACTTATCTGCAGCCCTCTTGGCTGGTCCTAGGTGGGAATAGGCGCAGATTCCCAGTGTGATATTTTAATCTTCTTATCCGCGGTACAATCTCTTGTTTCTCAAAATTATATATGCAGATGTATGCACTTTGATAATTTAATTGGATCATTTAAATGAAAATGTAGTGTATTTTGTCTGTTTATTGGGATTAGGCCAATAACATGATCAATCATGATTGGAGGGTTCCGTCTGTTCGTACTAATGAGTTATCTCCCTTGAAAATCCAGATTGCGGGTTCTGTCTGTCTGTACAACTGTTATCTCCTATACCCCAAGCATCACATTAACTGTCACAACGCGATGCCATGCTTCCAATAATTGTCACAATCAATGTTACATTGCATCAAAATTTCTTAGGCATTTGGTTGTTTAGTAATAACAAAAGCAATGGCAAAACATCGACAGTAAGCTTCTGGCTCTACTACTCGAGTCTGACCTTCCATTCGATCATTGTTAATGTAAAACATTTTTTCCAAACTAGCTAACTTTTATACGGAAGTACAGAAAGGTGTTCACACCAAATGGCAAAATAACCTGAATAGCCTTAGTACAGCCTTTCTAAACATGGTAAATGAAGCTAAACGGAGAACCGAACATAAATGCAGAATATTAATTCTTATAAGCCTTCACCATCGTTTTTGCTTGAACCTACCACATTTCGAGACTCAGTTGTACCATTTTCTTCTAATGGCTAAAAATCGGGTAAGAAGAAATATCGAATATACAACTACTTCCATCATCAACCAGGAAATTGGTGAAATTTTCCCAAAAAAATCTCGTAAAACACCATTTTTGGGAAACGAATAGACATTACAACGAATAAACACAGTTTACAAGCACATTTACACATGCAATAAAAAGAATGGGAGCGGACAGTATGCCAGGGATGCGGCGGATTTTTTTTTTTTTTTTTCAAAAAGTGAGAAAAAAAGTGCCCAGCGGGAGAGAAATCGAGGATGCGGCGCCACTTGAGAAACAATTAATTAACTTTTTATGGCCTAAGGGTATCTAACTCCAATTGGAGGACCGAAAATTTTATAGTCAAGGAGTTATGGAACTTGGTTATGATGGTTATTCCTGTGATATCTTGAAATTTGAATGACATAGAACCGAAAAAGTCCTGGAAGTGGTATTCAGCCCTTGGGGGCTGGGATTTGTTTTGGGGTTGAGAGTCCTTAAATCATTATGTTAGATTGAAATATCACCGCCTCATACAATCTAGGTAAACCAAGATGGTAAATCAGGAGAATACCATCTAGACGTAACGCTATGAAAACTTCGTGCGAAATGTTTGCCGATACTCTACGAGATCCCATAATAAGCCAATCACGACCATTTCAACCTTTTCGCTCTGACAATGATTGACGTTTGCTTCAAGGAGATGAACATCTTCGCACGGCACAATTTTTTGATATTTTCTACTCTTATCAAAGCCAGACTTTTCAGCGGGAGTAAACTCTTTGATGTTTACAGGCCTTGTCTAGAAATGATGCCATATTTGGAAACTGTTTCGGGATAATGTTTATATATTAGACCACGAGCTACCATGTGTAATTACTGTGGGCATGATTTTGAAATAGTTACAACCAGTTATCCATCTGATTGGCTAACAATAGTAGTTTGAACTCGCACGGGATTTACATAGGGCTGAATTCAGATATAATATTCTGTGATATTATATCTGAGTTTACTGAGATTGCGCCTCATTGAAACGGGAATAACATACTAGATCTACTTCGAAAGGACATGGCTGATTGTGCCAACTACAGTGCCGCCTCGCCATAGCGCGCCTCGATAAAACGTGAATTCGGATATAACGCGCACAATTTTTTGTCCCCCCCCCCCAAAAAATCAAAAAATAAAGAATTAAAAAAAAAAAAAAATCGGTAAATTCAGAAATTTCGAAAATATTTCAACACTGTTATTAAAACATAACTCACGAAACACCAATTGCACGTAATAACCTGTTGATTGTGCGTGTATTTGTTTTGTGTTAGGCCTTTGTTAAAGCTACAGTACCGGAATGGCCCACCTGCGATACGTGCGACCACGTGGTGAACAACAACAACACAGTCATCAATGTGAACTTTGGTGTGCTAGAAAACAAGTTGTAGCATGCCTAAAGACTGTTAATTAATAAAGAGACTCTGTCAAACTTCTGAGCACACATTGTCATTAAGCAATCAGGATAAACTGTTAATCCCGTGAAGGTTAGAAATCTCAAATATGTTTTGTCGCGGGTCTCTTGAATAGGACTTACCTGCAGCCCTCTTGGCTGGTCCTAGGTGGGAATAGGCGCATATTCCCAGTGTGATATTTTAATCTTCTTATCCGCGGTACAATCTCTTGTTTCTCAAAATTATATATGCAGATGTATGCACTTTGATAATTTAATTGGATCATTTAAATGAAAATGTAGTGTATTTTGTCTGTTTATTTAATTATGTTATGTTCCACAATATGTGCTATGATAATTTATTCTTTCAATTTGGATAAGTTTTCTCTCTCTAAAATGTGCTGAAATTATACAATTTGGATCGGGTCTTTCCGTGTGTTTGGAATGAGGTTGAATAAAAAAAATATTGTCCGAAATATATTTTCAACGACACGCATTATTCAACTTAATAGTGCAAGGGAAACAACTTCAGAATGAATGGCTATTCTGCGATCACCTGCAGCCGAATGCTGCTGCCAGATCACGTGGGCATTACTGCCATCATTCGGTACTTCGTGACATTTGCCGGGAACTCCGAAATAAATTAATTACCAATCTGAATCTAGAAGGTTAGTAAAATTACCGCTATATCAGACGGTCTAATCTCGTCACATTTGGCATGAAAAGACCGCACCCCATCAGCCTTGGTCCAGTGCGTCAGTATCTTGTCATGATTGACAAGGGTCTTTTTGTCTTGGTCGTGTGGTTGACAACGATCTTTTTACAAAAGAAAAAAATCATAAAACAGTTTGTTCACGTTTTATTTTGAAAGTGTTAAGAATAGGACAAAACAATTTTCCCGGATATAAGCGTCCCAAGCGTTACTACATGCTGTTAAGCTGGGTTGACAACGCCACGTGTGCCCCTGTAAAAGAACAACAACAACAACACCAGCTTGGTATTTTGACAATTCATTATAACACGATTATCCTATAACGCGGTTTTAAATTAGGGGACAAAATATCGCGCTATGGCGAGGCGGCACTGTACTTTCTCCTTTGTGTTGTATGTGATACTTTCCAACTTTGTGGTGCTGTTGGGTTAATTATGCCCATATGCTAGGAAGCTTCTCGTAAAATTTAATCGGTGACTTTTTTTCTTTATTCACATCTCTATATTTATACTTCCCATTATTCAGATATTCTATTCTTTTCTCCTTTATGCGGTAGCTTACATTTGAATCTTAATTGAAATAAAAGGACTTTTATATGTCAGAGATTATTAAAACAGTTACAACCAGTAAGTTTGATCAATATTCTGTTGGTATATCACTCCACAGAATCTTGAACTCGCCCTACTCTTTAGGAAACCAAATACCAATCTTGCTCGATATTTCTTCTTACCCGATTTTTAGCCATTAGAAGAAAATGGTACAACTGAGTCTCGAAATGTGGTAGGTTCAAGCAAAAACGATGGTGAAGGCTTATAAGAATTAATATTCTGCATTTATGTTCGGTTCTCCGTTTAGCTTCATTTACCATGTTTAGAAAGGCTGTACTAAGGCTATTCAGGTTATTTTGCCATTTGGTGTGAACACCTTTCTGTACTTCCGTATAAAAGTTAGCTAGTTTGGAAAAAATGTTTTACATTAACAATGATCGAATGGAAGGTCAGACTCGAGTAGTAGAGCCAGAAGCTTACTGTCGATGTTTTGCCATTGCTTTTGTTATTACTAAACAACCAAATGCCTAAGAAATTTTGATGCAATGTAACATTGATTGTGACAATTATTGGAAGCATGGCATCGCGTTGTGACAGTTAATGTGATGCTTGGGGTATAGGAGATAACAGTTGTACAGACAGACAGAACCCGCAATCTGGATTTTCAAGGGAGATAACTCATTAGTACGAACAGACGGAACCCTCCAATCATGATTGATCATGTTATTGGCCTAATCCCAATCGGCGGGGGTTTTGTGAACACACAGAGAAATGTACAAATTTGACAAATGTGGCCACATTGCTCTGTAGAGAATGTGGCCACATTTCTGAAGAATCAATTTCCATTAAAGAACTGAGAATAGTAGATCCAGTGATTTACAAGTGCGCCAAAGCGAACCCCAAACACATGTTATTTGGGTTGGGTGGGCACTGGTTCCTGTTGCTTCAACGCATTTTGCTGAGGAGCAACAGGAACTAGATAATGTGATGTCTAGCACTGTATTATTGCACCATGTAAGCGTCCTGTCTGTGTCTTGTGCGCTGTCCTCAGTGTTTTATAGGGTGGATGGAGGGTGTCTGGTTCCATGCTGCTTCAAAGATTTCTTCTTTGAAGTAGCAGGAACACAACTGGGCTGGGTGGTGCTTAGTTGTTTCGTCGTGATATAGCTGAAATAATGTTGAAAGCGACGTTAAATTCTATTCACTCACTCACTCACATGTTATTTGAAAATCAGAAAATCAGAAAGGTGATAGCTAATTTTCTTACCGGATGCATGCGGTCTAGGCTATACCGACAAAAACCGTTTCCTGATGTCTTTACACTTATTTGGTAGTGACGTATTCTTGTCCAATTGTTATATTGACAATCGTGGATGGGAACTATTTACTATTAAAGAGCATCATAAATGAATGAAAAGTCGGAGAAAAGTTGTGGGACTGCAACGGTAACGACAAGCATTTCGCAGCAGGCATGCAAATGTTTACAGTTCCAGCAGATATCAACTGTGCTCCGATTGACTGAAAGCTAGAAACCACGCCTACATTTTCATCATTTCAGCCAAGACAAAGCGCTTGTTACAGTTTTGATAAACAAGAGGTTGATATCCGGGCATTTTTATGTCTTGATCAACTACAACGCACGGAGAAAACAGGAAACTCCGTCATGTAAGACACATACAATAGGGGACTACATGTGGGGAACCATTCAACCAAGGAGTGAAAAGGGCCAAGTATATTGCACGCAAAGTGTTGCCGATTGAAGTTGGCTTACATGACAGGTCTGCCAGAAAACAGAACGGTAAATGCATTTTTCTTTATGAAATAAAGTTTTTTACTTATTCGTGAATCGTTTCCATCCATCAGATGCCGTAGATTATATCCAGCAACATGTAGAAATCAAGCATGGACCATTGATGATTTCATTCACGTAGTTTCAGGACGTGAACTGGAAATTTTCAATGCATGAATTTTTTTCTCATTTTTAAAGACATCGTAAAATGTGGCCACATTTGTGGCCTCTTTCTCATATATTTTACAAGATAGTGACAGTGTTGTATTATTTATCATGAAAATGGTTCTACTGAAATGTGGCCACATTCTCTATAGGGAAATGTGGCCACATTTATAAAATGTGGCCACATTTTTTATAGAGAGCGTGTCCAGAAAAACCCCGCCGATTGGGATTAGGCCATGTTATTTACCAACAATCTCTCATCCAGAACTCAAGTGGTACAGTGAAATATCGAACTAATCACCACATGCAACTTTTGACAAACATGCAACCAGTCGTTTGAGATTGAATCTGTTCTTCATTGCCAATTCCTGGATTAAATGTTAGATTTCATTTGCTTTGAAAAACCTCTATTTCTCAACTACCGTGATGCCATCCCATGCCCATTCAACTATTTCCTCGACATCTGACTGACACTGTGGAGGAGCTATGACTGACACTGTGGAGGAGCTAACACTGCTTGTTAACATGTTTAAGTTCAGTTTAGCCATAGTTTGATTCATAGATATGCATCCTGCAACTGATTCTGCCACCCGAGTTCTGTGGATTTTCGGCGCAATACATATTTCTGTTAGATACAATAAAACAAGAAGATTTAAAACTGGACAACTACATGCTGAACCTAGGTACAGTATATACCATGAATTGTATGCTATGATAGTGGTTAGGTAGTTAATTCCATCAACCAGTATGTTATTTATGCTTGTTAGATTTGTGATTCATGCATTTCATTCAGCCCATTGTGTAGCTGTGAAAGCTTGGTATAGCAGTTACAGACATCTATTTGTCTATCTGCCTATCTATACATAACCGTTTCAGGATAGCTTAAGGTCAACGTTAAAGTTTGGATTACAATTTTTTTTTTTTTTTTTTTTTTTTCTATCAGCTCCTAAAGTAATCTGCCCTGACCCCCCCCATCACACCCGGATGTATTCCAGAAGCATCATATTTACTAACCTATTCATTCTCCCCAGTAGTATATCACCCCCCCTCCCTCTAGTACTGAGCACTGAGACCCTCCATCCTAAAGTAATCCCCTCCCCATCCCCAGCCCTCTTATATACCTTGAGTTTACATCACACCACAGGTCATGGTAAGAATAAGCCTCAGCTCCTCAGAGATCTTGTCGTAGGAGGCGACTAACTGAGGCACCCGTGAAAAAGAATAGGACCCCACCCATGAAAAAGAATAGGACGCCACCCGTGTGGTTCCCGAGTGTGGAAAGGAATAGGACCCAACGCCGTGATATGACTGAAATATAGTTGAAAGCGACGTTAAATCATATTCACTCACTCACCCTTGAGTTTACACCATGATATAATAATTGAACCCATTCATCTTCAATCTTGCTTGACTGCTAAGAGGATATGTAAATGGAAGAAAGTTATGGGTAGTCTGTATCTCTCCTTAATATGAAATCTTTTTAGTTTGGGGCCTCCGTGGCTGAGTGATCAAAGGCGCTTCGCTGGTGGCCACTAGCCTCACAACGCTGAACTGGCACAGGTCCGTGCCCCACTGGTACATGTGTGAAAGTTTGCCAGCTACTTGCCGATGGACGGTGGTTCTAACCGGGCACTCTGGCTTCCTCCATCATCCAAACTGGCTGTCACTGTATGAGTGAAATAACCTTGAGTGTGACCTTTAACCTACCCCCCCCCCCCCCCCCTTTGTTTTCAGTTTTTATTACTGACAGATTACAAGATTATTGCAGTCTCATTTACTCTATTATATATTTCAGCCTGGTGCCAAGACAGCCTCTAAAGCTGGTGGGGTGAGTACAAAATATTATACATGTACTGTCATAATTTCATTTCTATGTCATGGTTATGTCACTATTTACTGATTTTATCAGTGTAACATTGTCATATTTAATTGTCCCAAATATGGGCATGAGCAAATTGGTTTTTAGAAAAAATTCTTCTCCAGGTTTGAACTCATTACTGATTTAATGATTTCTTTACTGGAATCTGGAAGTTGAGAAAACAGTAAAAGAAACATGAAAAAAAAAGAAAAAAAAAGGGGGGTATTTTATTAAGGTTATAAATAAAATATGTATACAATACTCATACGACCATATATCTCAAACTGATTTCTTGCATTCTGAATTTTCAGCCATCAAAGAAGGGTGGGGGAAAGAAAGACAAGAAGGGAGGAGTAAAGGAGGAAGTGGAGGAAAACATTCTTGCTGTTAGTACCACTAAACACTTGCTTCAATTCATTGTCTTGGCAGTATCAGATATTTTTTTGTTGTTACTATGGAAAGATGTCTTCTGTATACGTAAGCTCTCTTTCAGTTTATCGAGATTATATTCGATTTTTGCTAACTACCATGAATATGCAGTTTTGGTTTGTTTCGATCCTTCGATCTGTTGTTTAGAACTGAACTTTTTTTTTTAAAAGTACTGTCTTGAAGTATGTACATGTTCTGTACCTAAATCAATTATACATTTGAACAACAATCTCGGCCCTGCATTACTACCCTGTAGGCAAACTCTATGTAAATAAGTTAAATAAGTTTGAGTGTGAAATTAAGCCCAATTAACCCCCCCCCCACCCCTTTCTCTGGTTCTTCTGTGGCCCATTGGCATGAACACTCAAAGATTTGAATACTAGCTGGACGAGGGGAAAGGACCAGTAATATTCATGGACCCACCTGACTCACACATTTGTCTACTGTCTGGCCCCAATCAGATTCATGATGCAATGTGCCATTTGACTGCACAGTACAAGCACATTATTTCAGTGAAGTGTATAGGATTGTTCAGCTATTTACAGGGTAAATAATCTGTAATCTGTTAATGATGTTGTAAATAATCTGTAGCGATGAAAGTACAGCCATGTTGATGCTATGTTGTAACCTTATATGGACAGGATGAAGTGGTGGAAGAGAAGGCAGCGGCCTTACTACCAGCAGATATGCTGAAACAGCTTGTCAGCTCCAACTGGAAGGAACGATTATCTTCTATGGAGAAATTCACACAGGTCAGTACATGTACGACCATCTGGTGTTTCAGTTTCTGGCGAGTGGCTGGATCCTGACACTTAGACTGTTTTGAGCATGGTGCTCCAAGCTCCCATTGAATAATCCTAAAGTTACATCTCCTGTCGACAACCTTAGAATACTTACCAGCTATTATTAATAACTCCGGTAATCTGTTTGATAATTCAACTGTCCAATTAAATTAAAAAATGCACATCGCCCGTGTTAAAAAGAAAAAAAAGTAAAAATTTGCCAGTGGTTTAATTAATAAATTTAAATACTTTGATCAGTGGAAAAATTACTGCTTCAATAATAATTTAAATCAATAAGGTGATACCATTACATTTATGACTTACTAGCCTCACCTAATTAGCAATCAGCAAAACAATTCATTTTATTGGAATAAAAGGCAGAATCCAACAATGTAGCCACAACTTGAGTTGAAATAGGTGGGCCACCATTTTGACATTCATTTTCTGGTATATGGAGCGCATGCAGGAATAATCTGAACATGATGAATTTCTCGAATTCTCTCTCGGAATAATCCAAACTTGAAGCTATTTTTGGCTTGCTGTATTCATCTGACACCTGTCTTTGAATTATTTAAGAAATTACCATACCCATGTCACATTTATGTTATGGCTTTGCTGGACAGGTTGTTAAGGGAATGACCCGAGGTGAGATACCTGCACAAGTATTTATCCGCACACTTTGTAATAAACCTGGGCTCAAAGACACCAATTTTCAGGTATGTGAGGTCATTTAATCTCCCTAAAATGTCATCGTTAAAGGAGATATACTGGGTGAAAGATTCAGTATATTATATTTTTTGAAACTTGTTGGTTTTTATGTCAACATTGTTTAGTGTTGTTTTTAAGATAACTTTTCTCATCTTTTTTTGCTGAAAATAATAATATATTCCCATAAAATCACCAGAAATCATAGCCACAGTTGTTTGTTCATTTGTGTCCTTTGAGCATGTTGAGGAGACTATAAGTATACCTGTCTTCTGTAGTTTTGTGATTCTGTGACACTTGATTGTCCGTTAAATATGCTGTTAAGAAACAAAGAACAGATTGACTCGGATAGTGGCATCATATCAATGAGAATATAAATATATATATCCAATTATTGTTAGGATGACACTTTCTTGGTAAAGCACATAATACTTGTGCACAACCACTAATCAAGATTAGTATTGATTTTTAGCAGGACTTGTCATCCAATATGCATGGCCACTGTCCTGTATTTTCTGCCACAATCAACAACTTGGGGAAAAACGGAACAGTCCATTTCTGCTTAATAATGGGGAGGACAGGATGTTGATGTAGTCTAGGTATGGAGTTCTGAAGTTGATCACTGTTATTCTGAACATACTATTTACATGTTACCAAACAGGTGTTAAAACTGAAAGTGGAACTAGTGATACACCTGGCCCAAAACTCGGTCTTCTCCAAACGGTCTGCCTCCTTCTGCTTGGCTGATCTCGTCGATAAACTGGGGGATGTGAAAAACGGAAAAGCTTGCCAGGAAGCATGCAGCTGCATCGCTGAAGCCACAGCGCTGGACTTTGTGGCCACAGAGGTACAGTATTTCATAATTATGTTTGACATGCCTACTTTTAGTGGGCTCATGTTTTGGTGAGATTATCTGCTTGTCCATTGTCCCTGAATCCAATTCCTCATATGTTACGTGATCTGTTAATGTATCATTTATCACTGGAACCGAAGAAATTGCACCTGCAATGATTAACAATGGCATGTTTTCATTGTTTTAACGGATTGTTCAATGGATGTTTTTGGAAGTTCCAAGGTACCAGGCAACCTTCCCGTTTCATGTTTCGTTCTTGCGATCATTGATGAGATCATGTTCTCAATCAAGCGATTTGATTTGCTTTGTTCAAAGCAGAAGTTACAGCGTCACAGGGGTCATAAGCCTTCGTCAGACTGCCCAAATGCAACACTCAGCACCTCAGCCAATCAGAAGCGAGTACATCACAAGGCCGCTCCATATATGGTGGTTTAAATGAAAATTGTATGAATATGTAATTTTTTTTTGGTACAGACTCCTTATGTTGGGCATGTGTGTTGACTAGTTGACCATTTTTGAGGTAAAGTTAGACCATATATTCACGATGATGTATGGTCTGAGCTGTTACATGTATGTTCCATGAATGCATTGCTTCCAGTGTGTTTGCGTAAATGGAGTAATAAAACTCCCCTTATATTTGAAAGCATCTGTGATTAATTGGGAGTAGATGAAAATTCTATATGGATTTCTTTTCTTCCAAGGCCCTATTAAGGTTTGCACACTCCTCGAAAATCCTGAAAAAATGAAAATGTAATTTCCAGTACTGGAAAATCCTGGAAAAACAAGATTACTCCTTGAAACTCCTGGAAAATTAACATTTGTGGTTTCGCTGTGAGGTCACTGTCTGTCATTCAAGGGACATAACTATGGGAGGGTATTTACAAGTTATTCAAGAGTTATTTCTCCTGATAACCGATATCATAAAAAATGCTAGTCTGTGTTGCTAGAATCGTGTATTAAACGAGAAACCAAGGATTCCACTATGCCATATTATCTTGATAGTAAATAAAAAACTATGCTGCCTGTAAAATGTTCAGATTCACTCTCATTTGTAACTTGTCGGTGTTCTCTTGTTTCTCATTTCCATGTAAATATACATTATGATGTAGAATTCTATACCGGGAGAAGTCCGGGAATCTGGTAATGTCCTGGAAAACTTTTGGAATTTAAGTATTCGGAGTTGCAGGGCTTCATGTTTAGCCCACGTCAAAATATTTAGGAGAGGATATTTGAAAGTCAGGCGAGTGGTTGCAATATAATACAATATAAAACATGACAGTTTACGTGAGATACAAATCACTCTCGTGACATGAATTTACGTGAGTGTTTGCGTGCAGGTGAGCTATCACTCGCGCTAAACATGAAGCCCTGGAGTTGTGCACACCCTGTAATAGTCCGCTTTCAGTTAATAGGTTGTTTAGCATGACCTTCTGCTAAAACATACATGCTAGATGCTATAATTATTATTGAAGATAAATTTTCTAACGTTGACTAGTTCCATATCAAATCAAAACAATCTTTTATTAACCTGTTCCATAAATCAAATCAACATGTCATATGTAGAGATACATTTATTATCATATTCATTTTCCCTTCTTCATCACCCCTCAGCCCATAGGGCTGTGGGGTCTTGTCGTTGCCATGTACGTACGTCCGTCCGTCCTAGCGTCCGTCCGTCAACATGTTCTTGTCCGCTGAATATCTGCAGATCTATGAAGTCGGGCCTGACCAAACTTTGGTGAGAGCTTCCTGAATGTTGATTGATGAAATGATTAGATTTTCAGATGGCTATGATTATTTCATGAGTTTTAATTTATTTTTTTATTATTTATTGATGGTTCAGCTTTTGCACTGTTATCCATGCCCATCAACATGTTCTCGTCCGCTGAATATCTGCAGATCTATCAAGTCGAGCCTGACCAAACTTTGGTTCAGATGGCTATGATGATTTCATGATTTTTAATTATTTTTTTTTATATTATTTATTGATGGCTTAGCTTTTGCACTGTTATCTATGCCTATCGGGAACCCTTGGTTGCATGTTTCATTGTGA
Source organism: Hanleya hanleyi (assembly GCA_036873755.1). Classification (NCBI taxonomy): domain Eukaryota; kingdom Metazoa; phylum Mollusca; class Polyplacophora; order Lepidopleurida; family Hanleyidae; genus Hanleya; species Hanleya hanleyi. The sequence continues at coordinate 60,405 of JAVTVY010023413.1, forward strand.
CTTTTGAAGGTTCCCTGATACAAGAAAGCCTGGTCCATTAAAGATTCAAGATTATCATTGGATGGACCCCCCCCCAATTCCCATTTATCTGGGAGCTTACATGATGCTACATTTGTTCAACCTATGCACTACCCTCGGGAGGATTTTCCCACCCCTGGGACACTAAATGTTATTGGACTTTTTCCTATCCAAAGCTTCTCAGCTTCATGTGATATGTATGAGATGCAGTGTACATTGTTTTTTCACACACACATGCAGAATCACCTAAAATTTATTCCTTTATAGTAATAACTAACAGGTTGGTGATCAATCACAAAACAGAGGTTTATTAACATGAAAGTCAATACCCAGCTATGGAATCGGATCGATATTGAGGCTCCCAGAAGCTTTTTCTAGGAGTATTTTCTTCAGAAATCCATTCAAATTGAACAACAACAACACTTTCATTTGAGTTTTGGGCACCCATACGTTTTCTGGAACTAAATTGGCTCTAGATGCAGCCCTGATCCTACTTGACTAATAAAAACAGGCTGAGGGGTCCACGCACCTTTAGGTGCTTGCCTGCAATTCATGTTTATTCCATGCAGGCAGAAAAAATATTTATGAAATAATTATTCTCCAAAGAGACATTTTATGTTTGCTTTAATTGAAACATTCTGATAATAATTATGGCAGATAGTAAAACTCAAATGCAGACACATTGTGTGATCAGAAATCAAGGGAAACAACTCTTACTTGTGACCACTACTAAAGATATCTGCAGAATTTATTACCCGAATTTTCAACGTCCGGTGTCCTCTCTTATTGAAATCTTCTTTTATTTCTTTTACACTGACTGAAGATAGGGATTCTCTGTCCAGGGCAACGAATTTTGTATGTCCGTCATCTTTTAGCTGTACAAGCTGTATTTCGTTGACGTGCAAGTCGACAGCCTGTGTCCTCATTGTTGTTGCCGGGAGTGAAGATGTGATGCGCTCGACAACTTCGTTCAAAAGCATTTCATCAGAGAAATGGATGGTTAAATTTGACATGATGTACTGACTGGCTGATGTGGAAACAACTGATCTATTAACTAAAACCATGATGGCTTTGGTATGAACTTTACTGCTACAGGCTCGACACGAGGGAATCCCCGCTAGAGATGCATGCTGACACTGTGCCAAACTGAATTTGAAATTAGGGATTCTCCCAAGGATGTAAACCAAAATGGCGGCTTTTGAGTCACCTTCGCGTTGTGACAGCACGGTCAGCTCATGCGTTTTCGTGGATTTGCTTACTTCTTTATTTTTTACGGCCAATAAGTACTGATAATTTAAATACATGCAGCATTATTTATCTCCCAAATATTGATGCGGGCGGGTCATATGAAAGAACCCATCAACTGACAACGGCCTTATCATGTATATCATCCAGGCTATCTTTAACCAAAACTATGGATTCATAACTTTGAAGGCAAGTTATGCATTATGTGTTTGATTTGTTCACAGGTGATAAATTTGGCATTTGAACAGAAGAATCCCAAGAACCAATCTGAAGCTCTCAATTGGCTGGCTAATGCTCTGAAGGAGTTTGGCTTCAAGTGAGTGAAGATGTTCACTTCATCTTATTTGTACAGTTCATTATTCTTAGTTTCCAAGGACTTTTGTCTCCCAAAAGTCTTTATGAAGATGTCTCTTTAGACATGTTACAATATGCAGTCAATCTTCTAATAATGACAATACAGAGAAGTTTTATTTCACCACATGCAAATTAACGTATTAAAAACTATTTCAGGATGGCTGTCAAACCAGTTATAGAAAATATCAAGAAAGCATTCGGTGCTACAAATCCGGTAAGTCCTGAAACATCAGTTACTGATATCTTGGGGTGTAACATCAGTTACTGATATCTTGGGGTGTAACACCAGTTACTGATATCTTGGGGTGTAACACCAGTTACTGATATCTTGGGGTGTAACATCAGTTACTGATATCTTGGGGTGTAACATCAGTTACTGATATCTTGGGGTGTAACATCAGTTACTGATATCTTGGGGTGTAACATCAGTTACTGATATCTTGGGGTGTAACATCAGTTACTGATATCTTGGGGTATGGTAATGCCTCTAATAATTCAATCCATCTATTAAAATTCATTAAACCCAATTTTGGGGAAAAAATAAAATCGGTGGTTCAATTTTATCACTTCTAATGCCGAGATAATGGATTGTATGCATGCTTTTGAACCATTTTGTCAACTTTCTGTTTTAATAAATTTGATCACCCCCAGATTTAGTGGTAAAATTTTTTACTTCCTGTGATCGAATTATTAGAGGGATTACCTTACCAGATTTACCAGATTTACCTTACAGCATTATTAGACTTAGAGGCAAAAAAAGACTATCTTTCTGTCAACTGAGGCTAAATGCTGTGGCATGGATGTTATTTATCCCAAGAACTCAAAAGGAAGCTAGTAAAATTTGTAGAATGTGAAAAGAATTTCTCTCTGCAGATGCCTGAAGTTAACTTTTGCGATCTGAATAATGAGAAGAAATTTTTTTTTTATGCTTTGTCGAGATATGATAGTTCACTGTGTTACAGGTAATGTGGACAAAGTGATTTTCGTCATTCTCATGACTAAGTGTCCTTGAACAAGTTTTTAAAGGTTATACCAAATGACTCTATACTACTTTGCATTAAAACATACCCAGTAGTGTTCCAAACAACAAATTAGTATTTTTTTCTCGAATAATGTCGTCAAAGTGGGTTTTAGGACACGAATAGCACACATGTGGGGGAAAACGTATGGGAGCCATGACCTCTGGTGCATGATGTCACAACCTGATTACGATTGCGCCCTTAACGTCATAGTCTATGACGCCGGGCGTTGTTACGAAAGATTCACCCAACTGTGGGAGTTCCTGCATGATGTCGCTGACATTTTGATATCACAACAGGCATTTGAGCGAGATCGTAATCAGGTTGTGACATCACAGGTCAAGCGGTCACAGCTTTCGCCGTTTTGAAAGGGGCATGAAATTGTCGCACTTTACTGCTGCTATTTCCAACCTTGGGCAGTTTGAAAACATACAAAAATGTAAAACAAGTCTATATAATCACCTCTACAACAATTTAGCACAAAAAAGTAGCAGATTTTGAGACCATTTTGTATAACCTTTAAAGGGAACGTAAACTCTGGTGAATCGTGCATGGCCAGTTAAAGCTTTTTCCTCATAGAATCCAAATCGTGTATCAGATATTTTTTTACAATTTTTTCAAAGCACTACTAAACGTTTTAACTTCGTTACATTGGAACAACATAGAGGCCTCCATGTTTGAAGAATCGTGACATCAGCGGACACTAGTTCTTCTGCCTCTGGAGGTAAAAACGCGTCATTGGCAGCGGTGCAGTACCGTGCAGTATTCGAGACCGTAGCTTACAAACATGAACGAGGATGATAGTGCGACGTGTCGGGATTACCTGGTACATTGTGACAGCCAAATGCAGAGCAGCCCGGCATCGTAGAATATCTGCTAGAATCAGGCCGTATTCTATATTAAAGCTAATCCATAACATTGCCTCTGTTAGTCGGGGAACGGAGGACTGCATGAAAACCACCATAGGCGGCCATGTTATCTCGACGCAGAGAATGTCCGATGACGTAGGAGATTATCGGCACAACTGAATTTCACACTTTCCCATTGGATAAAATTCCTGCCCAGAATAAACATGGCGGCGCCCCCAAGAAATTCCAAATCACGGTATTTTCTATGTTTGCGTCTGTCTCATTCATTGGAAAAAAATGAGAAAAAATATTTGTCACGATTTTTTTAATCTATCGGGACTCTTGTATAATTCCCACGGTGTTTTACCGCAGAGTTTACGTTCCCTTTAAAGACTTTCCAGTGGTTCAGATTGTTATCTCTTGTTTAGATCCTTATCTCTTGTTTAGATGCTTATCCCTTGTTTAGATTCTTATTTCTTGTTTCTTACCTCTTGTTGACACAGGCTGTGAGGACAGCAGCTATCACGCTGGTCTCAGTGTTGTACATGTACATGGGAGCTAACCTTAGAGTCTTCTTTGATGGCGAGAAAGCGGCCCTTTTACAACAGATTGATGCTGAGTTTGAGAAAGTTTGTAACACTTTAATTCTAGGCCGCCTGTATTTATGGTGTTGATTTAAAATTTTTTGCATCACTGACTCAACCAAGTGAAGACACACAAAGTTAAGTTCAACTTGCTTCTTGCATGTGTAGCTTAAAGTTTCTTATGGTTTTATGTAATAATGATATCCATAGGCACTTTCTACAAAGATTTTGACGTCATATTTCCAGCTTACTCCTGTTTGAAATGGCATGTAGATGGAATAGCTTCATGGTGATATGTATAGACTGTGTGAACTATGTGATCTTATCTATACCACCCCTTTCCTACAGGTGAAGGGTCAGAAGCCCTCTGCTCCAACACGTGGTCTAACCCCCAAGACTGATGGGGAGGCTGGCGAGGAGAACGCTGCTGAAGAGGAAGCAGAAGAGAGCCCTAGTTTGGCTGATCTCGTGCCCAGGACGGATATCAGGTAAGTTGGACCATCGAACAAGACTCACCAAATTAACCCAAATCTTCTCCATAGCAGCGTCATTCTTTTCAGGTCTTACATAATGATACACTGGAGGTACAGCTCTTGATTATAATGCCGAAGCAACATTGATGGGTTTGTGCTGGTTAAAAAAAAATGCTTTCCGGATATTTGCATTGGAATTCAAAATAAAATCTTGGGTTCTTATTTTGTTATTTTGTGGCATTGAATGATTATCTGAAGTTAGTTACTCTCTGATGAATTTCCAAGGCAAATTACCTGAGAGTGACCAATTGTTGTTGTTGTTGTTACAGGGTATTATGAAAATTGCTGGAAAGCATATACCTGAAGATAATGATATTGTGTGTGCAGTGCATTTAGTTCCAGGACCTGTGTTAATGTTAGATATTGAGCATGCAAGCCTGTAACCCAACAATAAGGTGAAAACTTTACAATTAGGCTGTATCACTTTTGGTCAATCCAAATTAAATGCAATATGCAATAAGCTCCTGTAAAATACAGAAAAAGAAAGGATACTATACAAATATTGGCAAGAGCTATTCATTTTTAGCTGAATAGTTGACCATGATTTAAATTTAACTTTGTTCACTTTCATATGAAAATAAATTTTAGAAATTGTGTGAAATTAATTGTGGTGTAAATATGGGAAATATAGATCAAACTATCCTACTATCCTAAGAAAGGACCATTATGCTTACATTGTGATAATTTTGGCAACTTCAGGTGTAAAATATTCCAGATATTATTGATTAAAAATATTTCTTGGGCTGAAGAGATAGGAAAGAGAGTGGACGAATGTTCTGCTGCGAGACATGGGTCAATGCATCTGTTGGTGCTTTCAGGCAGACCTATTGTTAAAAGGATTAGCTTCAATTTGGTGCAAGTCCTGGATTCATTGTATTGTACAGGCCTTTAGAAACTGAACCGCTGGTTATGTAATGGGTGTGTATCATCAGAACTGTCCAGTTACAAATAAGTTTGAAGTTGTCCAACCTTAATCTTACATATAAGTTTCTGAGTGCGTCGATAGATGTTCGACAGATTCTCATCATCATCATTGTTGTTGTGAACAGTGAGAGGATCACAGAGGCATTGCAGAATGAGATGAGTGATAAGAACTGGAAGGTTCGCGCTGAAGGACTGCAGAAAGTCACAGCCATTCTAAACGAGGCCAAGTTTGTCACTGGTAATATAGGTCAGTTGCCTGAGGCGCTGAAGACCAGGCTGGGTGATTCCAACAAAATACTGGTAAGTAAAGCCCTATGTTACCGAGTTCCATGTCTGTAAGAATGTTAACCTGAACATGTTATGTGAATTCAGATAACAGAATTTCGACATATCCCATAGTTTATCCTTTAAAACTTCATCATACAAATCATATGAAACTGGCTTTAGACTGCACCGAACTCAATATCATAGGATTTTCAGCTGTTCATGACATGAGGTTGATGAATAATGCCCAGGTCACCATCATCAGGGCGTTGTATCATGACCAGATAGGGTTGTGTTACATGGTAATAGAACTTGATTTTCTCAGGCTTTACAAAAAATACTCCATTCGGAAAACGTTTCTGGGATGAGGTCCTCTAACAGTATGAAAAATTGGAAAGAAGTAAAATTTATGGGGTGAAAACACCCCATCCTCCCACCCCACCCCAACTTGTTTGAACGCAACTCATGTAATATACAAATTTTAATACAGTATTATTGTTGCTCAAACTTGATCACCCTGAACTTGAATGCCCCAAGGGAGGGAGCTTTATAACATTTTGGCTCAGAAAGTTCCCAAACTAAGCTCCTGTGTAGCTCAAGCTTTGCCTCGCATAGCATGTTTTAGGTTGTGAAAGTTAGTTATGTGCGATCATCGCGGACTTATGAATTGGAAACTTGTGCCATTATATTCGTTAAGCATTCCAGTCGAGTTAAACACCATGTGAAGATTTTTCTGTGGCACACATGTTTATCATTGTATAAGTTTTGCTGTTTTGGACCTGTATATTGTTGCATTTCTTCGTGTTCTTTGTTTCCAGGCCAACACAACATTGGGTATATGTCAGACACTTGGTGGTGCTCTAGGTCCTCACTGTAAACTCCATGTGAAGATCATTGGCCCTGGGTTAGTCACCTGTATGGGAGATAGCAAGGTATTTATGCTTTGTCTTCAATAAAGTTTACTCTCTTCCACAATTTGTCATCGTTGTCGGTCTGCTCCTCGGCCATTTTAACTGGGACACCTAATATTATGAGCCAAAGAAAGCATGAAGAATAGGGGCAAAAGCAGTGTTTGCAATTCAATTAATTATGTGGACTACAAATACAGGTTGCAGAATATCCTTCCACTTTGCCTCATATTAAAGTTATTAATGGGTTACAGGTTGAGTCTACAGGAATATTTCAGCCATAAATCGGGGAATTATTGGGTAATATCTGAGTGAGTGGTTTTTTGTCATGCTTATTTCTCTTGCTACTCCATATAGTCCGTGAGCTACAGGGGCTCACCTTGCACCCCCCCCACTACAGACCGAAACTATGTTTTTTATGTGCTTTAGGACATGTCAAATAAGAAACAATTTGTTAACAGTCGATAAACTGGGACTCACTACCCTTTTTATCACTTTGAAATTACTCCTGTGTTAATAAGTACAATTTTTGTGACAATAGGGGGTAGGGTTACAAGAATAGTCTTATCTTCCATAATTATTATCCAATCTTTATAATGTTGGCCACATATTATTCAGCATTGATTGCTGCATCGAATATTTACAAAATAATATCACTATTTGTTGGGTATGACGTCACACAGGGACCATACATACAAAAGTAGCAGTAGTAGCGAGAGCGGGCGTGTTGGGGTGTGTGAGGGTGTGCTTGAGCGATTGAGGGACCATTCTTGGTTCGAATGCGTCGGGTGAGGTGTCAAAGTGAAGCCCTCGGTATGTAGACCACGGCTTGACGGATCTCCACATGATCTGTGATGTCATTGGTGACGTCATCAGTAGGAGTAGTAGACAAAGTAGGCATTTTGAGGATGCGGAGGAAGGTTTTTGGGGTAGAGATGGACCATCCGTGGTCCAAATGGACCGTGCGGGGTGTCCCTCTGCATCTACATGCAGAGAGTTACAAGATGACACCCGACACGGTCCATTTAGACCACAGATGGTCCATCTCTACCCCAAAACCCTTCCTCCGCATCCTCAAATGCCTACTTTGTCTACTACTCCTACTGATGACGTCACCAATGACATCACAGATCATGTGGAGATCCCTCAAGCCGTGGTCTACATACCGAGGGCTTCACTTTGACACCTCACTCGACGCATTCGAACCAAGAATGGTCACTCAATCGCTCAAGCACACCCTCACGCACCCCAAAACGCCCGCTTTCGCTACTACTGCTACTTTTGTATGTATGGTCCCTGTGTGACGTCATACCCAACAAATAGTGATATTATCTTGTAAATATTCAATGCAGCAATCAATGCTGAATAATATGTGGCCAACATTATAAAGATTGGATAATAATTATGGAAGATAAGACTATTCTCGTAACCCTACCCCCTATTGCCACAAAAATTGTACTTATTAACATAGGAGTAATTTCGAAGTGATTAAAAGGGTAGTGAGTCCCAGTTTATCGACTGTTAACAAATTGTTTCTTATTTGACATGTCCTAAAGCACATAAAAAACATAGTTTCGGTCTGTAGTGGGGGGGGGTGCAAGGTGAGCCCTTGTAGCTCACGGACTAATAATAAAGAATTTATTTATAGTCACAATAATCAAGAAATCTGAAATGGAGTATAAGTCTTGAAAATTGAATTTACATTGGAAAACATGATTAGGAGATCTAACAGTGATTGTATTTATTATCTTTCAGCCCCAAACCAGAGCAGCAGCAGTGAATGCCATAAATGTTTGGGCGGAGCATTCTACTCTATTGCCCTTTGTAGAAGCTGAAGTGTTCAGTGACGCTCTCAAGCTGGAAAACCCAAACCTAAGATCAGAGGTAGGACAGCAACACACCGGTCATCAAAGAATAGCATGACAATAAGGGTTACTTCTCTTTTCTCATGAGCTATATTCACTGAGCCCTATGCTTTAGGATTCTAAAATAGAGATACATGTATGTCTTCGTTGAGAATAGTACCTAGTGTGGGGCCATGTTGGTTTGCCATTTTATATGCCTGCCCAAAATGCAGTAACAGACTCAAAATTCATATCAACCTCCTCTCCCGCCAGATTACCTACCTCAAGCCTGGCCTATAGAATAATGGAAACTATTTTAGAACATCATGATATAATAAGCAAGCAACATTGTATTGGCAGTTGCTGGGTTGGTTGTCGGAGAAGTTACCCCCTCACAAACAGCTGCCTGTGGAATTGAGGATGTGTGTGCCCTACGTGCTCTCCTGTTTGGAGGACAGAAATGCTGAAGTAAGGAAGAAGGCCCAGGAAGCACTGGTACCATTCATGATCCACACTGGCTATGACAGCTTCCAAAAAGCCACCAGTAAACTAAAGGTAACGTCTCAATTTTGTTAAATGTCATTGTCGTTTTCTACTCGGTGAGTGTGCCTGATAAACATAATTTTTCAGGTCACTGGCATAAATGTTTGTGAAGGACAATGTTGGAGGTGTGAGAGCTCAGATCAGCTGTATCAAGTCCTGAATCTCTGAATCCTCCAATGGATCAGATGTACAGCCATCAATGAATGTGCACAGATATAAGATATTGGCACCCTGTATATAATAATGTATATATATTTTCTTTGGACTACAAGCCATTTTTCATGTAAATAATCCATGATTCATCATTCTGTGGTATGTGTTTTTCAGCCGGCCTCCAAAGACCAGATCATGGGTATCATTGAGAAAGCTCGAGCCAATATCCCCGCAAAGCCATCGAAACGACCAGCCACGGCAAAGGCTCCACCCCCTGCAGCTGCAGCCGCCCCTCCTAAACAGGAGGTGGGTGATGAGGATGATGATGAGGTGGAAAGTATCAGTGCAGCATCAGGGCGTCCTGGCTCCAGCAGTGGGGTGGGTAAGGGCAAGGTCAGGCCTGGCTCTGCTAAACCCAAGGTAAGTGTAAACGGGACTACAGTAATCCATCCATTAAAGAGAGCCCTCAGTGACCGAGTGGCCTGTGTTTCGCTGGTGATCGCTAGCCTCACACTGCTGAACTGGCATGGGTTTTTGGCAGTTACTTGCCGATGGGCGGTGATTCTCTCTGTGCAGTCCAGCTTCCTCCACCTCTAAAACTGGCTGTCACCATATTTGTTAAATAAAATTGAGTGAGACATTGAATCAAACTCCTCCCACCCAACCCCCTCCCTCTAATAAATTGATCCTCCCATTGACACTCGATTAACAATCGATTTTAGTGTAATTTTTTATCAAAGATTGCATTAAATATGATCACCCAATCGCCGTTTCCAATAAAAATTTGATCATGTACCATTCTTCTTCACGCGTGAGTGGAAACCAGATGCTGAATCATGATGCTATCCATAATATTAACTTTTGTCTGTCATGAACAAGTTCAAACATGTCTATTCACTGTTAATTCCTAATTGGTTGAGACAGATAAAACACTAAATGAATAACTGATAATCCTTTGTAGACAACGCATGAGGAGCCAAATTCACCGGACCTCCCAAGTGAAATCTGGTTAGATCGGCGCCTTCTGTGTTGTCTCTGCGATAACATCTCAGTAAAAGTCTTAAAAAATTTCAAATGAACTTCAAAAGTGTGAATACTTGTGAACAAAACCCTGAACTTGATTAGACTACAAGTATATGTAGCAAGGTTTATACTGTAGCTTGTTCTTCCCTGGCAACAGGCCCCACCCCCGACCACCAAAAAGAAGAAAGAAGAGGAAGACCTCTCCCCATCCATCATCATAAATGTGTCCAAAGAACAGAGACTGAAGGATGAGAAGGCGCTCAAGGTCTGATGAAACTACTCTCTCTGAACACTGAATTTCATTGAAACCTGTGTATAGTGACCGTGCTTGGGACCAGATTATAGTGTCGGTTTTGACAGGGTTTTGGTTTAGCAAGGTTCAAAATACTTTAAATTGAAGTATTGGGACCATGAATAATGTCCGTATTTAGAGGTTGATCAATTTATCCACGTGTCGGTATTCACAGATTTCACTGTAATATGTTTAAATCTTCGTTTGGTCATTACAACGGATGAAATTTTATGTCTATTAATATTATTTTGTTTCATTATCTTGTTTCCCTGGAGAAAGGATCTGAACTGGACTATCTCTATATTTTAATATTGATAACTTTATGTGCTGTTGGAAGTGCTAAGGCCATGCCAATTTTATTTTTTGTTTCATGGCAGATTTTTTTTTTTTTAGGATTGGAGGTGACAATAAAAATAAAACTGGCATTTGAAGATCGTCTCTTGCTTTCTGTGGGTAGATGAGTTTCCGCTCTTCTGACCCTGTCCATAATGTCAAAATATCACCTCTAATCATGAAAAAAAAAATCCGCCCATGAAACAAAAATTAAATTGGTGTGACCTAAGAGCTGAATGAACATCATGTGATATCTATGTGGCTATAACAATGGAAGGTGATCGTTTTGTGTGTTCTGTCTTCACAATTTCAGGTTCTGAAGTGGAACTTCACTGAGCCCAGACTAGAGTTTGTGGATCAGTTGAAATTACAGATGGAGAAGAACTTCAATGTCAGTCTGATGGCCCAGATGTTCCATGCTGACTTCAAACAGCATGTCAAGGCTATAGAATCTCTGATGAAGGTTAGTGTCCAGTCTTTCTCCTCAACTATAGTCAAGTTATAGAGTAGATCAAGTTGATCACTCATATGAGTACAAGTGGTGTATGGCGCTTGCTGCTGACCACTACCCTCACACTGCTGAACTGGCACAGGTTCGAACCCTGCTGGTGCATGTGTGAAAGTTTGCCAGTTATTTGCAGACAGGCGGTGGTTCTCTCCAGGTACTCCAGCTACCTCCACCAACCAAAGTCTGTGTAGTATAAACGAATAACTATTGAGAGTGGCAAAGTTATTTGGTCACAACATTTTGCTGATACCTGACATCTGCAGTTATTGGTTTGATTGGGGCTTCCGGGGGTTGACCTGGGATATCGTTGTGCACACCGCAGGTCATGGTAAGAATATGCCTCAGCTCCTCAGAGAGCTTGTCGTAAGAGGCGACTAACTGAGGCACCTGTGGTGTTCCCGGGTGTGAAAAGTAATAGGACCCAACATCGTGATATCACTGAAATATAGTTCAAAGTGACGTTAAATCATATTCACTTACTCACTCACTCCTGGTTTGATTGGTAATTGTCTTCCATAATTTGGCTTTTATTATGAGAACAAAATGTATCGGACTTCAAATACCCTAGAGATCAATTCTGACGATGTTGCTTCTGGTAAATCTTTCCAGGATTGATCTACTTTTGTTGATGTGTTCATGTTACATTTACAACATATATTTCCTTCTAAATTCAGTATATATTGACATGATAAATGACATTGTCACACAATTCAAATTTATGCTCAGTAAGATAATGTTGTAGATTAACATCCATTTTGGGAGATCAACATTTAAAACCATTTGAGGTAAAATGTAAGGTAAGATTGTCATTGGTCTATTTAACTTTTCAATTTGTTTTAATTTATTTTTACATTATGTATACTCTGTAATACTACATGTATATAGGTGCTGGAGATGGACATGGAGGCTACGGCAGCAAACCTGGACTTACTGCTGCGCTGGATGACCCTCAGGTTCTTTGACACTAACCCAAGCATGTTGAACAAGGCCATGGAGTATCTGAAGATTCTGTTCACAGCTCTGGCTGAGATGGACTATCACATGAATGAGTCTGAGGCCGTGTCCTTCATCCCCTACATAGTTAATAAGGTATTATACACTATACTAACTTGTGAATGAAACTGTTGTGAGAGAGAGAGAGGGAGAGAACTGTTTGCAGGACCTGCTTTATCTATGGCATCTAACTGATATTTTCTGTTATATATCTTTTCAGACACTCCCCAACTTTAGTGCTCAGTTTGAGACTATTCTTTAATTTGAGACTAATTGTGTAATAATCCTATGTCCAAGGAATTGTGGGTATTGTAAATTAAGAATGGCGGTCATGCACACTGGTTAGGGAGCCTATCAATATTAAGAACGTTGAACGCGTCCGATTTTGAACTGACTGGAGTTTATTTTCTGACTCATCCAGGACATTATTGACGAACTCTGTGTCGGAAAATGAACTTACCTGCATTCGTTTTTGAACTTAAGTGAACGCATAAAATGAACGTTCGTTTGATAAAATGAACGTTCGTTTGATAAGATGAACGTTCGTTTGATGAAAACGAATTCTGCGTTCATTTGGAAAGAAAATGAACGCTGCATTCATTTGGTAAGAAAATGAAAGCTGTTAAAAAATATACAGCCGCATGTCCCTCGTCTTTGAACGTTCGCACTTTTAAATCAAAAGTTGACAATTAGGTATTGCTTATTATTGAAAGCGAATAAAAGGTAAAAGGGTAAACGTCCGCTTATTTTTGCTCCATTTAGAAAAAAACCCTTTTATTTTGCGGTTACTGATCGTTGTGTGGCATTCACGCGAAATTATGTGACCGACACCGATCAGCGCCGCGCTTGTCTGTCCCCACTCAAATGTTCAATCCAGTTGACAAAAAAAAGCACAGATCGTTTTTCAACTATATGTATATTTTATTCTTCATTCGAATTGTATCTGTGGCAGTGTAAATCTGCAAATTTTAGTCGATTGTTGTGGAGAAGTGTTGACGAAAACTTGTTTTCTCGCAAGTCCGCATACGGCATGACAAAATCGAGAGCACCTGTCGGGAACGTTCTTTACTGTCTTCATTTTTCCAGAATTTACTCCTCAATTAAATAAGGTAAGTATGGAATTTCTGCCATAATGTCAGTATTGGTGATGAATATATTGAAGAATGTTCTATTGCGATCAAGCGCCCATATGCGGCAAACAATCTATTCTCCCAAATGGAAATGATTGATATGGAGGCGATCATTATTGGGGGCGCCACAAAAGATATTGGGACGATTACCCTTGGAATGAGTATCTTTTTTTATTCAATAAGCCCAATATTATAAGAAATTAGAAAGTTGTTTTAATATTTATTGTATCTTACCATAGAGACTGCAATAGTGAGCTACGATTTACAACCTTGTTTGTTAATTTGCCATTATTCGCAAAATGATTTCAACTATTTTCTTATAGACAGTAGATATTCGTGTATACGCGACTTTTGTTTGTTGATGAGATAAAGTGAAAGAGCTGTACCAGTACTACAAAAAGATTGTTTAAATATAAGGAAATACATTGCCGTTTTATATACCGCACGTGATATGGCTAAACTCGACAGCATAAAATCTTTATGATGGCGTACATCGATATTTTTTCATATTTTTTGTCGCGGGGCATCCAAATTAAACTCGCCTGTTCATTCAATGTCTACACACACTCGTAAATCTCACCAACGAACATTTGGTGGTATTAACAAGAAAGAACGTTCAAGCAGAGAACGTTCGTTTATATTTTGGACTCTGAAATATGAACGTTCAAATATATTTTGGACGCTAAAATTTGAACGTTTAAATTGAGAATGAACGCACCCGAGTTCATTTATGAACTATCGAACGTTCGTTTTCAGAAGGAGCACGAACGGACGCCAGTTCATTTTCTGACGCCATTCCTTAGAAGTGAACGTTCTTAATATTGATACGCTCCCTTAGGTTGACTTGTTTTATTTTACCTGTCATAATGACTTGCATGTTCAACTACATCTGAGAGGCATTAGTATATAAGCATCTGAGAGAATATAATGCTCTTCAAAATAATGTCGTTATTGTCACCACATAAAGCGCAGACAAATCCTGTTCTAACAGAAATTGTTGATATTTTTGTTTCAATTTTAGGTTGGCGACCCGAAGGACAATGTGAGAAAAGATGTCCGTATAATATTCAAGCTGATTTGTAAAGTGTACCCAGCCAGCAAAATGTTCAACTATATCCTGGATGGCTTGAAAGCGAAAAATGCTAAATTAAGAACAGGTAAACTGACCAGCATGTGATTGTTAACATACATGAAATCATGATATGTTTTTATCTCGCCTTGCGAAGTGAAGAGTAGATATTGATAAAATTTTGTTAAAAATATGGGGGGGGGGGGGGGTATTCCACCTGCGTGTACTACCACTACCCCTGGGCATTCCATGGGTGCTCCAATTTTAAAATCCCTATGATAGAGTTTTCCGTTCAGCAGAAGTGCACATGTACATCTCTGTACATAGAAAGTTTGCTTCAGTTGTCAGCTGTTATTGGGTGATTATGAAACATGGTACACATGTTTCTTATGATTAGAGGATGTATCTGTGCTATTTTTGAGATGAAATATTAATTTTTGTCCAAAATATGGAGAATGATGAGTTTTTGGTTTAACAGAATTGTACATGTAGGCCTTCTACATGTACACATGTACTTGTACATAGAAAGTTTGCTGTAGTTGTCAGTTCTCAATGGATGATTATGAACCTTGGTACACGTGATTCTTATGATTGGAGGATGCACCTGTGCTATTTATGAGATGAAATAGTAATTTGTGTCCAAATTATAAGGTTTTGGACTTAGTAATTTGCCAATTAAAAGGTTTATGGTTAGACAAAAATATACTGAAAATTTGTCTGAATTTGTCAGATTTCATTGGATGATTATGAAACTTGGTACACATATTTCATATGATTAGAGGATGTCCCTGTACTACTTAGGAGATGAAATATTAATTTTGTTCAAATTTTGAGGGTTTCGTCTTAGTAACCTGCCAATGAGACACCTGTACATGGAAAGTTTGCTGAAGCTGTCGGCTTTCATTGGATGAGTTTGACACTTGCTACACAAGTTCAATGTGATTCGAAGATGTGCATGTGCTATTTAAGAAGTATGACATTAAATATGAATTTTTGTCCTGATTATCGCAGATTAGACTACATACGTTTCCATTGATGAAGGTTTTTGTTAGGCAAAAATTTACATGTGGATTTGTACATGGAAAGTTTGCTGAACCTTTCGTAGGATGATTATAAAACATGGTGGACATGTTTCATGTTTTTCTGGGTCAGACCTATCCAGCAGTAATCCCATACAGGACTGACCTATCCACCAGTAATCTCGAATGGCACTGGCCTATCCAGCAGTAATTCCACACGGGACTGACCTATCCAGCAGTAATCCCATACGGCCGGGACTCAACTATCCAGCAGTAATCCCAGACCGGACTGGCCTATCCAGCAGTAATCCCACATGGGACTGGCGTATGCAGCAGTAATTCCACACAGAACTGACCTATCCAGCAGTAATCTCACACGGGACTGACCTATCCAGAAGTAATTTTGCAGTAGACTGCCCTATACAGCAGTAATCACACATGTGACTGACCTGTATAATCCCACACAGGGCTAGCCTATCCAGCAGTAATCCCACATGGGTTTGCCATATGCAGCAGTAATCCCACACTGGACTGCCTATGCAGCAGTAATCCCACACGGGACTAACCTATCCAACAGTAATCCCATTCGAGACTCGCCTATCCAGCAGTAATCCCAGACAAGACTGGTTTACCCAGCAGTAATCCCACATGAGACTGGACTAATCCCACGCGGGACTCCAGCAGTAATCCAACATGGGACTGGTCTATCCAGCAGTAATCCAACATGGGACTGGTCTATCCAGCAGTAATCCAACATGGGACTGGTCTATCCAGCAGTAATCCAACATGGGACTGGTCTATCCAGCAGTAATCCAACATGGGACTGGTCTATCCAGCAGTAATCCAACATGGGACTGGTCTATCCAGCAGTAATCCAACATGGGACTGGTCTATCCAGCAGTAATCCAACATGGGACTGGTCTATCCAGCAGTAATCCAACATGGGACTGGTCTATCCAGCAGTAATCCAACATGGGACTGGTCTGTCCAGCAGTAATCCCAGACAGGACTGACCTATCCAACAGTAATCCAACATGGGACTGGACTATCCAACAGTAATCCAACATGGGACTGGTCTATCCAGCAGTAATAACACACATGATTGGCCCATTTTGCATTAATCCTACACAGGACTGGCCCATTTTGCATTAATCCTACACAGGACTGGCCTTCCAGCAGTAATCTCGCATGCTCAGATTTTAAGGGTTTCATCTTTGTAATTTGCCAATGATAATGTACATACATGTACATCTGTACATGGAAAGTTTGTTGAAGCTGTCTGCTTTCATTGGATGAGTTTGACACTTGCTACACAAGTTTAATGTGATTCGAGAATGTGCATATAATACATGTGCTATTTAAGAAATATGACATGAAATATGAATTTTTGTCCAGATTATCGCAGTCTAGACTTTGTACATTTCCAATGATAAGGTTTTTGTTAGGCAAAAAATTACATGTACCCCTGTACATGGAAAGTTTGCTCCACACATATGTTTTCAATACTGCTGCAGCTTCAGCGGGAGACCCTGCAAGGCGAGATGTTGGGGTTCTCAGAACACTTGTTTGAATTGAAACATTGCCCTGCCATAAATAAACATTTATTGTTGCCAAGCAGAAAACCAATTGTGATTCTCCCTGTCATTCCAGTGAACCCGGACATCACAGTCGCAGGAGAGTACCATAAAATATGACTTGTTATGCCTACTACAGAATGATACTCACTGTCATCATTATAAGTTGATGTTATCTGTTCAATCCCCAGAATGCCTGGAGGAGTTGGGTTGTCTAGTGGAGGTGTATGGTGTGAACGTGTGCCAGCCGTCCCCTGCACAGGCCCTTAAACTGGTCGCCCAGCAGATCGGGGACCGTGATAACTGTGTCAGGTCAGCCGCCCTCAACACCCTCGTCTCGGCTTACCTTATCATTGGGGAACAGATCTACAAGTTCGTAGGACATGTAAGTTGATTTATAATGGAAACATGATTGGCCAGGGTCTGTGAAAGGTTAGAACTGCCATTACTAAGGACACTCAGATACACCATCGCAAATGCCATGGTCCACCTTACACCAACCAAGGTCAAACAGTCAAGCTCACATGCTATTGTCGGAGAGTCTGTATCGAAATCATTACATATTCAATGAGCTGACTGTGACTGTGAATAACTGTGGTGCTCAAAACATGCACTACAAACAGAAGACACTCACTGTATCAAAACACACTCAAGGGTTTCCAAATGCTTATACATATTGTGCTTCTTATGTCTCCACTACGAAGTAACCAGGAGGCATTAAGTGTTCAATCTGCCTGTCCGTCTGTCACACCTAACTAGCATAATCAACTAGTGCTAGAGCTTTGAGCGGATGTTTCTGAAACTATGCAGGCTAGTTATTTTTTGTACCTAGGAGTTCTTCATGCTTCTGTAAGTTCTGTAAGTCATATCAACTGTCGGTCCTTCTGTTGCAGGCCTGGAAAACAGTTCCACACACACACCTCAGTTCCTTGTCCATCTATCTATTTCCCTGTGCTCGGGGCCAATTCTGTGTACATGGACTAGCAATCCTGGCACTCGTCCCATCCAATCTTGCGCTCGTGAAGTATTCCACGGCTGTAGACAAAGTTCCGTAGACTCGCAATAGTTCTTTCCCGAAGTCAGAATATTGGTGAAAATTTGTCCGAGCGCATAGAACTTTGTACGTGGGTGTGGAATACTTCACATGCACAAGGAATGGATGGGGCGAGCACCAGGATTTCAGGTCCATGGACACAGAATTAGCCCCAAGCACAGGGTAATAGATGGACAAGGAACTGAGGTGCATTTGTGGAATTGCTTCCTAGGCCTGTATTGGGGAACAGGATAGCTGGATATTCATTAAAGATGTAATCAGCCTCAAAATGGATGGATTTTGTAAACACTCCCCTGTGCGTTTTTTCAGCAGGGGAGATTACCAAAGCATCATATGTATTATATTTGATGTTAGTGGGATTGTCATATACAACTAACGCAGAAATATCTTGTCAGAGAAATTTGTAACTCTGCCCGCTTCGACGGCTTTTCTGTCTCGCCATTGAGTGTGTGTTGTACGCGGAGAGGAAAATGACGTCACTGCGTGAAGTATGAGTGACGTAGCGACGCTCGCGAATTTGAATGCTGCACAGCTGCAGCCATGGGATAACGTCATGGCTCGTGCCTACGGTTCGGTAATGTCGCACAGCATACGTTGGTAGAATGCACCATACATGTATACGCTTGTTGACACGGCCGTGAAAAGATAAACGGCATGCCATGCTGTTTATTTTTAAAGATCAATTCCTTCTCCTTTCTCGTGAATGGTAGAAACAAGTTTAGTTTTTTGTGGTCAAATGTGTTTCATTTTGTACCTGTTGTAACATATGTCACTTTTGAGAGACATTGATTTCAGCCCAGATTTGAGGCTGTTTACATCTTTAAGAATTTGGATTGCTACAGATTTCATTATCTTCCTTCCAGTGACCAGGCCAGTCAGGCTGAAATCGAGCCACCTGGAATATTATAGAGCTTGAGTGATGTACACCAGTATTAGCTTTGTGTGCAGGTAGATAAACAAGTAGTCCCATGGAGATCAATTCTCCCCCTATTCCAATAATATACCTAAAGTTGGTACCCTTTAATGAAACTATATGGATTGATGGTTCGATAATCCTGCGAGGATTTAGACCTAGCCTACAAGATTATCCAGACTTCTTAAAGTCCAATTGATGAGCAGATAATTTGTGATCATGGTCTTGTGTTGATAGTTAAAGGACAAGGACCAGAGTTTGTTAGAAGAGAGGATAAAACGTTCTGCCAAGAATAAACCACCTTCGACAGCAGGGGGACAGACTCCAGCCCCCGTCAAAGGTCAAAGGGAGAGGCCCAAGAGTGGACCACCTCCATCTGAACGAATAGATCAGTGAGTTCACTCTCTCTCTCTGCCTTTCAGAAAATTGCCAGACTATTTATTTGTTTGATTAAAGAAAAGAGTATACAGTGTAACCTGTGTATATTGACCATGCTTAGGACCAGATTGTAATGTCACTTTAGATAGGTTTCTGGTTTATAAAGGTTTAAATATTTTAAATTTAAGCACTGGGACCATGGATAATGTCGGTATTCAGAGGTTGATCGGTTTACCTAGGTTTCACAGTATATTCTACAACTTTACTGCTTGTATTCTCAAAGTTGCAAACGTGCTTGACAGTTTTGCCTCTAGCTTTGATGAACTTTGCAAATAATGACGTGAGCATGTGAACGTTAGGACATTTTCATACATACATTATCATGTATATGTCAAACTGTTTCACAGTGTGATAGCTGGTATCCCCAAGTCTGCCTCTAGTCAGTCCATGCGTAAAGGCACCTTCAGCCTGGAGGTGGAGGAGGCGGACTTCAACGAGGTGGAGGTGAAGTTGATAGCCTTAGACTGTGATGATATGCTGAGAGAGACAGTGGAGCTTCCAAAGACCAACAGGTTAGTATGGACTCCACAATATCCGAGAATAGTCTGTCTCAATTTTTGAGTGTAACTGAAATTTTGCAATGTATTGAAGCAATTTCTTTCTCCAAACAGTGGAATTTCGCGTAGTATCCCTTGTAATTTGTGTATTTTCATTCTGAAGTTTCTCAGCAAAATCTATTCAGAATTGAAGTGCATGTTATTGGTCAAAGCACAAGGATGTTGGGCTTGCAATGTTGTTACATATGGACTGGCATCTGTGGCATCTTTTAGCGCAATTGTGGTACCGGTATATTGTTTTTCACAAATTTGACCCATGTTTTAGATCATGGATTTTCATGAAAGTTTGAGATGGATATGCAGAAATCATGTCCAGAGGCCTTTGAGAAATTTCATGGTTTTCAAAAATCTGTTGAGCTCAAAATGTGAGACAGACACAAGCAATGTTATGTCAGAACTTCAGAATATGAATTCCATCTGCTGTTTAATATACCACAAATGGCCCCAGGTTTCTGAAACATAAACTCGAACATAGAACTTATTTCAGTGGACATCAAATTAACACAATATCACACTTTACTGACAGAAGAATTTCACAAATCTAATTGTTTTATGTTGAATTGTAGAGCTAGACCAAGCTCCCCACCAGCAGGAGCAGTTTTGGGCGGATCAAACAATGCAGATTCTGCCATCGGTTTGGTCATCTCCCAGATATCAAGTGCGGACACCACGTCATCCATACAGGCCTTGGCTCAGGTATGTACAAGATATTCATGGAGAATTGGTCTGTATTAGTCAAGCATGTAGAGAAAAGTGATTTGGACTTGTCACCTTATCATAACATGACTCTCACCTCATAATAAAACATCTCCTAGTTTTACTACACAGGTTCCAGTTTTGCAAAGTCTCTATAATGTTTCCTAATTTTCCATGTCATCTGAAATGCTGCTTCAAATAGTATCTCCCTAAGTCGGTGTGCTATAATGGACAGGTTTGAAGTTCTTGATGGAGTCCAACTTTTCTACCTGTGATGAGCAGCAGTAAATGAGAGCATGCACTCAGCCATTCAGTTTTGTTAGCTGGTAGAGTTATAATATGAGGCTTGTCTGTACTGCTGGTGATTTGCTGGCAAACTCGAACTGAAGCAGTCCGGGTCAAAGGTTTGACACTCTTCTTTTTTAGGCCTTCACAAAGTTAATAAGTTGTTTCTCAACGTTTAAATGAGCCCATCACATCTTTCTATTCAAGTTTTTGCAAAGAAATAACAAATGTTTTAAAACATCATACATGAACGTATGAACATGAACTTTACTCCTGCTCTGTTGAGTAACTATTCCCTGGATCCCCTCGTATGGGGAGATAATTTACTCGTGACAATAAAGCCAAAGTAATGTTAATGCCGTTAATCGATGATACGAGGCCTGCACATGTATAGAAATTGTATTAAATGTTGACAAGATGCTAAATTCTTGGACAATACATCAAATTTTACAGACTAGGACCACTGAACATCTTGTGGAGTTGTTCATTCACACAGAAGATGGTGTCAGGTTTCAATGAGAGTTGAAAACGATGGTTAGTTACCAATAATTAAACGGAAAAAAAACCCAAAAAACTTTCCAGTTCGAAAAACAAATCGCCATAGAATCTACAAAGCACTGATGTATGGGCTGTACTAAGGAAGTGTTTGTTGGATATTACAAGACAATGTTTTGTTACCATGTTGTTCAATGCACTATTCAGGTGGATGAAGTGTTGAAGGACAAAGAGAAATATGAACTGATGCTGAGCCACATTGACCAGCTCCTACTGACCATGTCCATGCAGCTCAAGATGGTCTACTCCAAACACATGGGTGATGAGATGACCCTAGAGGAGGACGTCATGAAGCGTTACAGAACTCTACTTGGAACTGTTCTAGATGTACGTCAATTATCTCCCTTTAGTTTACCATCTGTTCTCTGCCAGCTAAACCTTGATCTTTAACAGGGGCTGAATGCTGCATTGAAAGTAAATACATCTGATCAGCAGTTCATTCCACAGACGAATGTCTATCGTCTCCATTCCACTCGTATCAAGTGTTCTTGATGGCATTACATAGGACACCTGTGTATGCCATTGCTGGGCTTTCTTGATGGCCACCAGGCACATAGATTGGTTGTATATCCATACTGTTGACAGGTTATTTATTTCGCTGCTGGTAAGGACTGAATTCAAATTCTATTGGGTGATAATTCCAGCAACCTGATTGGTTATGTAAGTTTAGGTCGCTTTTCATTGAGAAATGATCTTTTGTTCTCCTGGTCTATGGGTGTTTATTAGGGCCCGATACATTCCGCAATGCAGAGAATGAATCTAGATCCAGACACAATGATGGGGTCAGAACTCCGCCATGACGATCACAATGGACACTGTCCTACTGCTATTTGCAGAAACTCCTGCTAATCTGAGATAAATGTTGAACTATTGGTAACAATTCAGTAGGTGCCATTTAATAGGCTCCCAGGAGGGCCCCAAATATGAGCTGGTTTATGTTTTCAGTGAAATCAACCATTATCACTGTGAAAATCTAGTCTTAACAGAATTCTGAGTTCTTTCACTAATTTGCATACCAGTAAATGGTTTGAAATTCCAGCTTCCATTGTACATCATACTTAGAGTAAGACAACTAGAAATTCTTTCACAGAATGACTTGTCTCATGTAAATTCACATCAAACTTTTTGTCGCAGCATTCAAAATTTCTGACCATTTTCAGAAGTACAACATACCTGTAATATTCTTGGCTATACCAGGTGTTCCAGCAGAAGTCATTAGCTAGGCAGGCATCTAAGGACATATTGAAGGACCTGCTGGGTAACCTGGTCACTGTTCTACTGGACACACGGCTGGAGGAACTGGACGATGGACCTCAGATCATACGCACGGTTAATGTCCTCATCGTCAAGATCGTGGGCAAAGCTGATCCTACCACTATTATGGGGTGAGTGGGGGTAACAGACTAAAATATTGACAGATAAATGTAGGTTTCTGGGCTGGGGTAACAGTGAGTTATTGATAGTTTACAAGTTGGTTTCTAGGCTTGGGGCTGGGGTAACATGGACTGAGCTATTGATAGATTAAGAGGTGGTTTCTAGGCTCTGGGCTGGGGTAACATACACTGAGGTATTGATAGATTATCAGTTGGTTTCTAGGCTCAGGGCTGGGGTAACATACACTGAGCTATTGATAGATTATCAGTTGGTTTCTAGGCTCAGGGCTGGGGTAACATACACTGAGCTATTGATAGATTATCAGTTGGTTTCTAGGCTCAGGGCTGGGGTAACATAGACTGAGCTATTGATAGATTTTGAGTTGGTTTCTAGGCTCAGGGCTGGGGTAACATAGACTGAGCTATTGATAGATTATGAGTTGGTTTCTAGGCTCTGGGCTGGGGTAACATACACTGAGCTATTGATAGATTTTGAGTTGGTTTCTAGGCTCAGGGCTGGGGTAACATAGGCTGAGCTATTGATAGATTATCAGTTGGTTTCTAGGCTCAGGGCTGGGGTAACATAGACTGAGCTATTGATAGATTATCAGTTGGTTTCTAGGCTCTGGGCTGGGGTAACATAGACTGAGCTATTGATAGATTTTGAGTTGGTTTCTAGGCTCAGGGCTGGGGTAACATAGACTGAGCTATTGATAGATTATGAGTTGGTTTCTAGGCTCTGGGCTGGGGTAACATAGACTGAGCTATTGATAGATTACAAGTTGGTTTCTAGGCTTGGGGCTGGGGTAACATGGACTGAGCTATTGATAGATTAAGAGGTGGTTTCTAGGCTCTGGGCTGGGGTAACATACACTGAGCTATTGATAGATTATCAGTTGGTTTCTAGGCTCAGGGCTGGGGTAACATACACTGAGCTATTGATAGATTATCAGTTGGTTTCTAGGCTCAGGGCTGGGGTAACATACACTGAGCTATTGATAGATTATCAGTTGGTTTCTAGGCTCAGGGCTGGGGTAACATACACTGAGCTATTGATAGATTATCAGTTGGTTTCTAGGCTCAGGGCTGGGGTAACATACACTGAGCTATTGATAGATTATCAGTTGGTTTCTAGGCTCAGGGCTGGGGTAACATACACTGAGCTCAGTTGGTTTCTAAGCTCAGGGCTGGGGTAACATAGGCTGAGTTATTGATAGATTATCAGTTGGTTTCTAGGCTCAGGGCTGGGGTAACATACACTGAGCTATTGATAGATTATCAGTTGGTTTCTAGGCTCAGGGCTGGGGTAACATAGACTGAGCTATTGATAGATTTTGAGTTGGTTTCTAGGCTCAGGGCTGGGGTAACATAGACTGAGCTATTGATAGATTATGAGTTGGTTTCTAGGCTCTGGGCTGGGGTAACATACACTGAGCTATTGATAGATTATCAGTTGGTTTCTAGGCTCAGGGCTGGGGTAACATAGACTGAGCTATTGATAGATTATGAGTTGGTTTCTAGGCTCTGGGCTGGGGTAACATAGACTGAGTTATTGATAGATTATTAGTTGGTTTCTAGGCTCAGGGCTGGGGTAACATAGACTGAGCTATTGATAGATTTTGAGTTGGTTTCTAGGCTCGGCTGGGGTAACATACACTGAGCTATTGATAGATTATCAGTTGGTTTCTAGGCTCAGGGCTGGGGTAACATAGACTGAGCTATTGATAGATTTTGAGTTGGTTTCTAGGCTCAGGGCTGGGGTAACATAGACTGAGCTATTGATAGATTATGAGTTGGTTTCTAGGCTCTGGGCTGGGGTAACATAGACTGAGCTATTGATAGATTACAAGTTGGTTTCTAGGCTTGGGGCTGGGGTAACATGGACTGAGCTATTGATAGATTAAGAGGTGGTTTCTAGGCTCTGGGCTGGGGTAACATACACTGAGCTATTGATAGATTATCAGTTGGTTTCTAGGCTCAGGGCTGGGGTAACATACACTGAGCTATTGATAGATTATCAGTTGGTTTCTAGGCTCAGGGCTGGGGTAACATACACTGAGCTATTGATAGATTATCAGTTGGTTTCTAGGCTCAGGGCTGGGGTAACATACACTGAGCTATTGATAGATTATCAGTTGGTTTCTAGGCTCAGGGCTGGGGTAACATACACTGAGCTGTTGATAGATTATCAGTTGGTTTCTAAGCTCAGGGCTGGGGTAACATAGGCTGAGTTATTGATAGATTATCAGTTGGTTTCTAGGCTCAGGGCTGGGGTAACATACACTGAGCTATTGATAGATTATCAGTTGGTTTCTAGGCTCAGGGCTGGGGTAAGCATAGACTGAGCTATTGATAGATTATGAGTTAGTTTCTAGGCTCTGGGCTGGGGTAACATAGACTGAGTTATTGATAGATTATTAGTTGGTTTCTAGGCTCAGGGCTGGGGTAACATAGACTGAGCTATTCATAGATTATGAGTTGGTTTCTAGGCTCTGGGCTGGGGTAACA
The DNA here is from genome assembly GCA_036873755.1 of Hanleya hanleyi. Taxonomy (NCBI): domain Eukaryota; kingdom Metazoa; phylum Mollusca; class Polyplacophora; order Lepidopleurida; family Hanleyidae; genus Hanleya; species Hanleya hanleyi. Next base: position 85,962 of record JAVTVY010023413.1, read on the forward strand.
TAGACTGAGCTATTGATAGATTTTGAGTTGGTTTCTAGGCTCAGGACTGGGGTAACATAGGCTGAGCTATTGACAGACTGTAAGTTGGCTCGGCTATGTAAAAAGTCAAATTTCACTTCTGATTTTAATGAGTTCTCACGTCTGGTCATAACTGGACTTCAAGCATTGTTGTCACCTGTCATCTGTCATGATTTGAATACCCCTCCCCCAAGCTCAATTAGTCCTCAGTTTATTAATTGATTGGGTTCATGTTATATCAACCTTGCAATGCCTGATTGTGCATAATTTCTCTTTGTGTATGTATCATATGAACTTGTCAAAACTACCGACATTTTGTTCACAGTGGGTTTGGGCTAACATTCTACAAGATTTGTTCTTCTGTAGATTTAAGTTCGCTATCTGCAGTAAAGTAAAGTTTGGGGTGTTTGTATTTTTCAAGTTCTGATGTACTCTATTGAATTGTGTATCATATACCATGTTACAGGGCTGTGATCAAACTGCTCCAGGAGTGTATGGAAAGTGAGACCTGTTCTAAAAAATATATGGAAATTATCATGAAGGTAGGTTAATACATAATTATATATTACGATTCAATTTATTCAGCATGAATTACAATGTGCAGCAATATTTGCAACATGGCTGGTCGAGCCACTTTAGGGTGGGGGTCGTATGATGAGGCAGTTGCATAAAATAGCGGGTAAGTAGTATCGTGCTATTTTGCGTCCTCAACAGTTATGTTTTGCCACCTCGTTATGTTTTTGACAAACTAATGGTGATTCCGGAAGAAAGAAAGACAAATTAAGACCAGTCTTACATATAAAATGTTCATGTCCCACGATCAGTTTGATGGTGAAGGTCCAGAGTTTGATGGCGAAATAGTATGGTGATTGCACATGATGTATGCAAATGGATGCAAAGCCATTTTTGTGTCCCTGTTACTCGTGCCATTTGATTGGTGCAGTGGTACATTTACATTCTAAGCAACTCCAAAAAACCTTTGGGATTTACTTTTCTAACATTTTGATCGTGTTTTCATTCTGTTTGACATGTTATGTGGTGAATTGCATGTAGTTTGGTGTCCCCGTTACATGCACAACTTCATTATTTTATCCTCCTTTCAAATTGTGGAATGTTATCTCTTCTGTTATATTTTCCAAATCTCTGTACAGTAATATTGCACAACTTTTACTGGTGATCTATGCAGATGGTCAAGCCTTAAAATAGTTACCCCAGAGATGCGGGGTTTTCAGATGTGCAGCTTCGTATTAACTATTGATAATGCACAGCTTTGTATTAAGTTTATATTAAACTGGTGTAAATATGATAATAAATATGGATCAAATTGTGGACCATTATGCTTATATTTATGATAAGTTTGTCAACTTCAGGTCGAAATTAGTCCAGTTATCATTGATTATAAAAATATTTCCTGGGTTGAAGAGATAGGAAAGAGACTTGTTGAACGTACTGCTGTGAATCACTGTCTCCATGCACCTACCGGTGTTATCAATACAGAGCTTTTCTTAAAGGATTAACTTGAATTTTCCCGGATTGGAAGTCATCAGGTGGTCCTTAGGACAGGGACATTAATTCTCGAGTTGGTAATGATTATATTTTGAATGCAAGATCCATTTTGTATTGTCTGTTCACCTATAAATCAAATTATGTTTTGTCCAATTTCAGTGTATATGGAAGACAATTCGTATGCTGCCAGAATTTATTGACGAGATCAATTTAGATCGGGTCCTTTTAGACACGCACCTCTTCCTCAAGGCTTTCCCACCTAGTTACTGGAAAGAACGGTCGACAGATATGCCATACAGAACCATGAAGACCATCATACACACATTGTGTAAACTGGTGGGAAATAAGGTAGGTTCAACAGGTCACATTGTTATCATGTATAGGCTAACCGAGTATTCCTTAAGTATGGTACTGGTCAAATGCAGTCAGGGTCTAATCAGAGGAGTTCGGTCTCATGTTAAACATTGAATTGGTCAATTAAAATTTTCATAAAGAAATCCGCCATTTTGATTGGTTTGTCGAGAGAATTGCAAGAAGATCCAGCCAATCACATTGCATATAATCTGTTCATTTTGTAATGTGACATTGCTAAGAATGTCACTGAACAATCAAAGTAATTATAAATGTTACAATATATGAGTCTTACCATAATATCCCTTAAACAAATTAAAGGTGAAATGTAAAGGTTTTTAAATTCTCCATTTTACATTTAATATAGGTTGAATAATGATAGAATTACCAGTATATCTACTTCACTTGGGTTAATTTGAATTATCTTGTTTGCTAGAATCTTGTTAGAAGTTGGTACCCCTAGTCCAGCTGAATTCAGCTTTGCAAAACGTCATCGCTCATCTTTCCTTGATTGTGACGTCACGTCAGACCAACCGCCCTGAGACTGAACGTTACAAGTATTGACGACCGGCCAGGCATGCCAGGTGGTCTGATATGACGTCACAAACCAGCGTCAAACAAGGGCAGATAAGCGATGCAGATTTCATTTCTGAAATCCGCCGGGTTTGAGATACCAACTTTGAAGCACTTTTGAAAAGCCACCAGGAGACAAAATACTTAAAATAAAATCAAATGAAGTAGTTAAGCTGATATTTCAATCATTAAATGGCCGATGAAGAATACAAAAACGAAAGTATGAAAACCTTTGCATTTCACCTTTAAAGGCTTCTTCAAATTTGTACACCTTTCCGCAGATGTCAATGGACCAGAAACCTAACAACATGGAATCATTGAATGTCAAATTTTTTGTAAAAAGAGATCTCTCAAAGGATAAAATAGGCCATTGTTAATGCCTTTGGTTATTGACGAAACCTGTATTACTTGCCAATGGATGGTGGTTTTGTCCGGGTACTCCGGCTTCCTCCACCAACCAAACTGAAACTGGCTGTCACCATGTGAGTGAAATAACGTTGAGTGTGACAACTTAATTTTGTATGTTGCAGTTTTTAGCAACGTTTTACAAAGAGGACTGCATGGATGTTACAGTACAAACATGTTTATAGAGGAGCATGTCACCCTAGAATGGGATAGATAGAGGATTGCAGACTTCTCTCTCTTATAAAGCCAGGGTGGTAAAACTCGTTTTAAAACTAAATTTGTCGCCCTGGTTTCAGATTTTAGGGCACACTGGGTTGATTGACCAGGCCAACTCGGAGGTGCTCACCTACGTCAATAAGGTGTTAAATAATGCAGATAGCAGTACCACGTCTAACAATTCCAAGAATGAACAGATGAATGGCCTCGCTGAGACCAAGACGCCGCGCAGAGATGGAAAAACTCCCAGAAGGTTGTCTAAGAGTACACATGAAGTGCTAGTAGAGATATTCAAGAAAATTGGCTCAAAGGAGAACAGTAAAGAGGTATGTCCTGGAAGATAATGTACAGATTAGGGGGGAGTCTGTACAGATATAACAACTATACAGATTAACAGGGAGTCTGCACATATAAACAACTACAGGGGTTATTCTAGCCCAAAATTGTTCACAAACTCAATTTCAAAATTTTGGAAACTTTTTCAACGCACCAATTACAGAACTGAGGTTGGTCATATGTTTACGAGAACAGAAACACTGTAGACGCTACTTTAGAGATCGACAAATACTGACAACCCTATTGACATGAATTATATACAGTCTATGTAACATTGGTAAAATAACCCAGTGTTACGTGATAACCCGTTGGCCCAAACCGTGGCAGGGTACCGTGTGTTGTCCAACAATTGAAGGCGACAGTAGCGTGTCGTGTCTTCTTAGAGCAACAACAACATATTGAACTGCTGCTGCGTTGTCAATCAAGATATAAACATCAGCCTAAAATGTTCGGCCTTCGACCGAATACACTTGTACACTCCTGTTCAACCACACCAAACCACAGTATGGCCATTGTCAGTTAAAAGGTTGTTTAGCTTGACCTTCTCATAATAAAACATACATGCTAGAAGCTATAATTATTAATTATTGAAGCTGAATTTTCTACCGTTGACAGAGAAGAATGTGATTGAATATATAACCTGACAAAATTCCTATTTTACAGATTTATACACTCTGAAATCTCATAAAGATCACCAGAAAAAAACATTTATGAAATAATTATTCTCTAAAGAGACATCTTAAGTTTGCTTTAATTTAATTGAAACATAACATAAATAATTATGGTAGACAGTAAAACTCAAAAGCGCACACATTCTGTAAATAGAAATCCTGGGAAACCACTCTTACTTGTGACCACTATTAAAGATAACTGCAGGATTTATTACCCGAATTTTCAACTCCTTTTATTCTTTTATAATGACTGAAGATAGGGATTCTCTGTCCAGGGCAACGACTTTTGTATGTCCATCGTCCTTAGGCTGTACGAGTATTTCGTTACGTGCAGGTCGACAGCCTGTATTGTCGTTGTTGTTGTCGGGAGTGAAGATGTGAAGCGCTCGATCACTTTGCCCAAAAGCGTATCACTAGAGAAATGAATGGTTAAATTCGGCACAATGTGCCGACTGGTTGATGAGGAAACAACTGACCCGTTAACTAAAACAATAATGGCTTTGGTACGCGACCATCAAAACTGCCGGAGTTAAAACTTGACTGCTGTGTGTTTGACACGAGGGAATCCTCGCTAGAGATTCATGCCGGGAAAAAGACTGTGCCTCGTTTTGAAACCAGGCCAGGGGTTCCCTCAAGAATGTGGACCAAAATGGCGGCTTTTGCCACTCGTGGCCTCCGCGCTGTGACGGCAAGCGACCACCTCATTCGTTTTACTTGGATTTGCTTACTTATTTTTTTTACAGTCAAAAATTACTGATAATTGATATACATACGGCATTATTTATCTCCTAACTATTGATGTGGGCGGGTCATGCGAGACAACATATCAACTGACAACTGGTAAATTGTGCGAAACTCAATATTTTTTTCGGGCGCTCTTCGCGCGCTAACGGCAAAAATCGCAAAACTGATTTTTTTTTATCAAAACTCAATTTGAAATTCTCTGCAAAACTCAATATTTTTCTTTTTTCATCGTGGTTACCACGATGAAAAAACGGCTAGAAAAACCCCTGAACTATATTCCTGAATCTAATTGGTATTTGGATGATTCTGTAGACTATCAAGAGGAAAAATTTCATTTTAGCGATTCATATACTGTCGATGTAAGCTAGGATAAATGAATGCTTGATATTTTCAGTTGGTCCAATTAGAGGAGAATGTTGTCAGAATTTGCCAACTTCATGTGCCTCTCAATCTGTAAACGTACCACGTGTGCATTAAAAGACTATGCTAGCAACGTTTGGTCCTAGCTGGTGCGAGTTGATGTATTTGTTCTGGCGACCTCAATCAGTGCAATAGACATTCTCTCTGCGAATGAATGCAGAACTTTGTCATTGAAAGCCGAGATAAAATACAGAATATCTCCTAGCAAGACTGGAGAGTGTGGCACCTTCGAGACAGACTGGAACTTTTTTGACATGAGCTTATACAGACATACCTGTGGAAGTGGAGGTAGCTGCAAAAATAAATCATAGACTCATAGGTACTGTTAGAACACTGATCCTTTCCACCATCCCTGACAACTAGTGGATTAGTCCTAGTGCGTGAACTTCTCCCCTCTCCCTGACAAGAAGTGGATTATTCCTAGTGTGCAAACATAGTTACCGCATGTCATAAACTCGGGTAACTGAATACCAAATTCAATTGACATCCTTTAGTGACATATGCAATTGGAGACCATTGATACAATATCAATTAATCAAGATTGGCATTACCCACATTTGACTGTTCAGCTACTCCACACAGGTATCACCCTATCATGCCTATGCTTTAAGTTTCTGGTCGACACAGCTATCTGAGTGTCTAATGAATACAGGGGTTTTTCTAGACACTTTTTTCATCGTGGTAACCACGATGAAAAACAATTACAAATTGAGTTTTTGCAAAATTTTGTAAATTGAGTTTTATTGCCGAAAATTGAGTTTTCTAAAATTTTGAGAATTTACGCGCCGAAGGCGCGCGAAAAATTGAGTTTCTACGAAATAAATTGAGTTTCTGAGAAATCTAAACTGAGTTTCGTCGTCTGTTATCCCGTCCCCCTCCCCCAAAACCCCCGCGAGAAAGAAAAAAAAAAACGTGTGACCAGCCCCGCCACTCGAGTCGAGATAAGCACTCAGGATTTGTAACTGATGTGCAGACAGATAACTTGTGTACCTTTATTATTCAATCGTATAGCTCCGATAAGGACGTCTGGTCTTGAACTGTTCTCATTTCAGTCGTATAGGTCCGATAAAGACATTGTCCTGAACGTTTCTCATTTCAAAGCAAATTGTTCAGCGACGTTTTCGACGATCGAACGAGCCCGCCATTTTGATATTTCAAAGTTACGTCCCCTCTTTTTTGTCCACTCGGGAACCACTGCTGTCATACTGCTGTGGCTTATGAGTCTGGTCTCCGAGACACGCTGTCCGTCAATCTCCGGGTTTTTTCGGTTAAGTTCGGAACCAAGACAACGGGCAAGCATTTTCTCTCTCGGTCAACATTTCACTTGGATGCGTGTGACGTTGAAAGACGTTTCCCCAGAAACAAGAAACGAACAAAACAGACATTCCCCAAAATACAGCTGATGTACCATTTGGGAATAAATACACAAAGTGAGCAATGCAGATTGGTGTAAAAACAAAAGATCCACACTCTCTCCTGCGCAACTGGGGATCTACATGCGGGGGCATATGCTATAACATACAAAATATACGTTTTTATGAATAATTTTGTTTCTGCCCGATGGAAATTTCTGAAACCCCAGTATGTTTTGTAAACAAGTCCCACACCACATACTACAAAATAGGGTGCATATTGAGTTTAATTTGCAATTTTTGGCCATTTATCTGCGTTTACCAAGCAGCATTGGATTTTTTTCGTGAAATCCACAAAACTTCACAACCACCATTGTTTTATTTTTTACGTCTCTTATTAACATTTTTATTGCCATTTATTTCTTCATTTCTTTCTTGTCACTTACAAATACCCAGACACTTACAATACTCAACCACCAACTTTGTCAAGGATTGGTTAACTCATGGAAATGGACAAGGGACAATTTTTATTTCTTGACTAAGTATAGATTTTTTAAACTAAAGTAAGCTATTTGTAGGGAAAATATTTTCACTTTTGACCTATCACAATCCAGAGCTAAAGTACTCTCCCCCACCCCCAAAATAATCGATGAGCTTCATAACATTACTGAGTCACATGTTCATTCACGATGAAAAATTGTCGCGAATTTATTTATTGTAAGTGTCCTACTAAAAAGATAAAAAAATTGAGTTTCCAGACTGCATGCGATGAAAAAATTGAGTTTTGTTGTTTATTTTGTGCGCCGTAGGCGCGCCGAAAAATTGAGTTTTTCATCTTTTTGAAATTGAGTTATATAAAGGAAAAGTGTATAAAATAACCCCTGTGAATATGATGATTGTGTTGTATTTCAAGGGACTGAACGATTTGTATGACTTCAAGAAGAAACATCCCGAAGCGGATTTAGATCCATTCCTGAGGAAGTCATCGCCATATTTCCAACACTACGTTGAGCGGGGCTTGAAGAGCATCGAACAGGAGAGAGAAGGAAAGCTGACCCAATCAAACGCTAGTATAGGTAGGTCACATGAAGCTGACTCAATTAACCCTTTGAACCGAAGAGTTTCCATGTCTTTTAACACCTGACCCTGAGCTCAATAGAGACAAAATTGTCAGAAGCCTCTCGGGTATAACAGCGTTCCTCAACCATTGGGACTCTACGAGTGGCAGAGGATCCCTTTTGGCGACCAAACTATATTTGTGAAGCGGATACGACTTAAAACGTTATCTGATTGGCTGAATAGTCAGTTCTGACGTCAAAGGCCGCAAAACGGCCTCTCGGGTATACACATTATCTAAATATGCTCGAGTCCAAAGGGTTAAATATCGACAAAAAAAGTTGGTCATGTGATCATATGATTGTCAGACATCAAGCTTGCATACATGTAAGTTTCTCACAAACCTCCACAGATCATTTAAATATGAAATATGCAATAATGGTGATCACTCTAATAATTCAATCACTCGCAATTTTGCAGACAAACTAAGATCAGTTGTTCTAATAAATTTGTTCACCCTCTAAAGTCTTTAAAATAATGAAGAAATAATGGATTATATTCATGCTTTTGGACCAGGATGGTAAATTCTTGTTCTAATAAATTTGACGACACCCAGATTTTAGGTTGGGAAATTTCACTTCCTGTGCTTATTAGAGGGATTACTGTAGCCTTTGTTTGCAATCGTGGTTTCTTTATCTCCCAGAGCAGAGAAAATGCTGAATGCCTTCATTAATGAAATTTTTTTTATTGACGATACTGTATACCTAAATGTGGTACATAGTTTAGAAAATCAGGATAGGGATCACAACTGAAAATGCAAAGTCATGTCAACTAAATGAACCCAGGAAGAAGCAGTATTAAAACTGGGTCCCAGAGCCAAGTCCAAGAACTGCCACATGGTTCTATTCTTACTGGTGAACTTGGTGTATATAAATGAGAAAAAAGTCCATTGTCCCAAGTTTGGAAAGTTGGGGTTAGTGCGAAAGATGGAACAAACTAATATACTACCATTTCTACACCAAACACAGTAATGGTCCAGCTTATCAGATAAATTAAAGTTCACAATGCTAATCAAGTGTTTTATTATTTGAACAGGAAATGTGCTGGGAAATTCGAATCCCTCAATGATGATTGGTCAGTCGGGTACTACCGAAACGGATTCTGGTGCTTACTACAGAGAGAAGCTACGTGTACTGAGAGCTCGCTGTGGACTGGATAACAACGTTGAAGTAAGACCATGTGTAGTGACATTGTATGTTTGTGGGATTGTGGGTGTTCGTTTGCTTAAATTCATTGCACGAGTGCTAGCTATATGCATGTGACTGTACCTGATTGCATCTACAAGTCCTGTTATGAAAAGTGTTCCGTGACTTCCTTTATTATGCCCCCCCTCTAATTAGAGGGGGGGGCATATAGCGATCGCTTTGTCCGTCTGTCCGTCTGAATTTCTTTTCCGCGCGATATCTCGGTTAATATTTGAAACTTGCATGGAATGTGCAGCGTAGAGTTTTTTCCCGAGTTCCGGTATAATTTTCAAGAGTTATGGCCCTTTTTCTGAAATCTCTGTGAATGGGACTTGTCCGGGCTGGATCTTGGTTAATATTGTATAGACAAGTATGAAATTTGCATGATATGTGGTAAGTGCCCCACACTTGTGCAGCGTAAAGTTTCTCCCCATTTCGCTTATATTTTCAAGAGTTATGGCCCTTTGTTCGTGAAATCTCTGTGAATTTGGACTTGTCCGGGCTGGATCTTGGTTAATATTGTATAGACAAGTATGGAATTTGCATGATATGTGGTCAATGCCCCATAGTTGTACAGCATGAAGTTTCTCTGCTTTCGGATATATTTTCAAGAGTTATGGCCCTTTGTTCATCAAACCTAAGTGAATGGGATATATTTATTTTGTTCAGGCTGGATCTCAGTCCATAACTGAGAAAATGGCATACAATTGACCAATCTCTGATTGCTTCCTTGCTGTGTGTTCTGAGAGTAGTTCTCTATGAGGGTCATTGGTTTTGCATTGTTCTTCCATCTGTAATGTATTGCTTTGTCTAGATCTCTTTGAGTTGTGCTCCAGGGAATATGTGTATGTTGCCCATGTAAATTCTAAGAAGCCGATTGATTTAAGGGTCAAAGAACAAAGTTGCAGTAGGGGTCAAAGAACAAAGTTGCAGTAGCCCAAACCCATATCTATACTCTGGACTGTCTTACTTTTTGGAGTGATATTCATGGAAGTTCAAAGGTTGTGCTTCCAAAGAAGCTTGTAGATTAGGTGATCAAACGGTCAAATAAGTCCCAAAACTGAAAATAGTCTTGTTTGAATCATAACTTGTTTACACTTCCAAAGAAGCCTATGTTGTTGGTCAAACATTCAAAGTATTCTTAGCTTTATGCTTGTTTAAGGTGTAGCAGGTTTCATCTTGCAAAGGTGTTTCAAATAGAGATTAACAATTAGTAAGGGCTGTTCCAGATAAACATATGTACCCCCCCGGACGGCAAAGAAAAAAAAAATATGTGGGTGGTTATTGTCGTAAAAATATTGCTGGTCTAGGTGGGTGTATGTTGAAATAAACCACTTCTCTGGGTGGTTGGATTCATTACTTGTAAAATGCTTCTGTGTGTGGGCCCTCAAATCCTTTTGAGGCATATAGTATTCATTATTTATATATCTAGATAAACTTATTTTAATCCTCGAATCTTGTCCCGAGTTCGCGACCAACGTTTGTGGTCGTTGTTGTTGTTAACTGGCGCACTGTGACTCCACACAAAGGTGATCTTGAATACCGTGCTTTTTCATTGGACAGGCGTCCAGTCAAAGATATTTCATCCAATGAAATACCACGTTACGAAGATCTTTGTCAAGTGGCAGTGAATTCTCTATGAATGGAGATTTTTCGGCAATCTCTGTCCACTGAAAGCCACGAGTTATCTCCCTTCGTCACATAACCGCGGAGATGGCGGAAGTCGACGTCGGGAACCCTCAGAAGCTTGCTTATGCAAGCTATTGTGATACCGATGACAGGTTTCCGAACGGTTGGGCCCCCAAGTCATCAATTAGATTTTCTCGCGTGTAGATGACGAACACGATCGAAGTTTTGTGAATGTTCACTGAAATTATAATTTATGAAACCAATAATTGATGATAGTTATAATATTTAACTACTGAATGACTTAAAGTAAAATACTTTTAATGGACAGTTTTATTGAAATGAATTGATGGGGAGTGGTTGTTTTCTCAACTTTTTTTTAAACTAGACCCAGTTAAACAGACTTTTTATTAATCAATGATTCAAAATAGACAACTTTTGTACAGTTCATGTACACAGATCATATTCAAATATTTAAAATAAACATCATTAGTAGGCCTAAATAATTCGAGGTGAACACTGGCTGTGAACTGTTACAAAAACAGATGTATCCCTTTGATAGTTGGAAACAATAATATTTTTATGTAGTTTGCATCATTCTGTTCATCCAGTCTGAACTACAATGTAGTGCAAATTTTGAAATATGCTTATATGTGTGTGTTTTGAATGAAAACTTGACATGCATAATTTTTTTTCTGCAACCTCAATCTTGCAAACTGGCCCAGGGGAAACATTTTTGCCAGGCCCATCCTCTGTAGTGGAAAAACCCTGCAGTACCTTTGATAATCCAGAAATAAAAAATGCCTGGTCTTCATGTTAAATTATAAATATGATATCTGCTTTCACCATGATTAAACTTACTATCAGTGGCCAGGGCAATCCCATCATTTAGCTCTTGGTGTGCTCTTGCTCTTGCTTCTATTGGTGGGTACCTTGGGGATTCTCATTTAAAAAATGTGGGTGGGTTGACTCGGGTTTTAATTTTCATAAAAAAAATTGTGGGTGGGTGGTCTCCGGGTTTCTCATAAAAAAATGTGGGTGGGTGGACTCCAGCTTCGAGAAAAATTATAGGTTATTGGTGGGTCTATGAATCCTTTTTCTGCTGTTGTGGGTGGTTACAAAAACTGAAAAATCAAATATGATGGTGGGTGGGTGCTAACAGAAGTGCCTTCCGGGGGGGGTACATATGTTTAT
>JAVTVY010023414.1:0-92948 GCA_036873755.1 Hanleya hanleyi
ACTGAGCAAAAATCATATAGGACGACGATGTCACTAACTCCATCTTCTGTATGGTTAGGACCAGCTGTCGAATATATAGAATGGCCAGGGAAACAGGAACTAAATCAATATGAAAACGAAGAAAAAATACCAAATTAGACACGTTGAGCTAGAATTCGATAAGACTAATTTCATAATGCATTTTGCGTTGTGTGTGTGTTTTAATGTGTTGCATTACTAAATTATTAACTTGATGAATATTATATGACTAGATTTGATCAACAAATTCTTACGATCTTTGAAAGAAATCGGTTTGTTGTATAAGTTTTAATGCATGTGCATGTCTTTTGGTGTGTTGTGTTGATTACGTCTGGATTGCTAGGTTGTTGAATTGGTTTTATTAGAACACTTAGAATTTTGTTTGATCATCGCGATATACCTGAAATATTGCTGAAGGTGACATTAAACCTTAATTCTCTCTGTTATTGCTGAACGCGACATTAGACCTTAATTCTCTGTCTGTTAGTGCACACCCAAGTTTCCCTCCTCCCTTGGTTCTCAACATCCAGCCAACAGCCAACTTTAAATGACAAGGACAAACGTGCTACAAGAAATTGTTCTTGAATATTTATGAATTATCGCTGCAATATATCACAAAACTGCGTTCGAACCACTCAAATCCTGCATAAAACTGTGTTTTAATTTGGATAGTAATATTCCAGTGGGACCTGCATATGGCGTATACATATCTCGCTTAGTAGCATTTGCTAGATCCTGTGTTAAATGTGATGATTTTAATCAACGTCACAAAACACTGTTGCAGAAACTTATAAAACAGGGCTATTCTACCAAGCGCCTCCACTCAAAGTTTCTCAAATTTGGCGATACATATCGCATGCTGATAGCAAAATACGAATGTAGCGTGCAAGATCTATGGCGTTACGTTTCGTAACGTGTCTAATTCCGCTTAACCCGGGGCTAGGGGCCGTATGAACCCATGTATTTCAACATCCTCATGGTGCTCATGTGAACAGTCATAATCAAAGCGTGACTGAGATACATCATTCTCTAGATAACGACTTCAGAACGATTATTATGGATTAAGAATACTGATCAGCGATACGGATTTTATATTTTTGGAACATCATGATGTCTTGCCGGCATCATTGAAAACTGTTGACCGGTTCTCTCTTGCAGGAAACAAGCCTATGTTTATGTATACTATGATTGTCTTTTTGAATTTGGTGCTAACACTGTTATGTGGAAAATGGAATAGGTCTTTGGATTATGGACGCGGATATTCTCTAATGGACGACGACTGGATTATGAATGACGGACTAGACGCTTGTAATTCAACCCTGAGTACGCAGATTTATATTCGCTAAAACCCTCGATTATTCCACCTCTTGGAATCCGTATGAAACCACACCTTGTAGCAGCTGGTATTAAAGTTAGTCAGATTTTACCTAACGAGCTCTTGCCAACTCCACACTGGCAGTAAGCCACACCAGAAGTAGATATTTCACTGACTAAATATAAAAAGGCAGACACGAGCCAGCTCGTGTATACTCAGGAATTCGGTCTACTGAGAGAGAAATACAGTTCACATCAGGCTATTTATACAGATGGTTCTAAAGATGGTGGAGAGTAGCATGTGCTACTATCTTTAGTCCCAAAACTAAAACGTATCGACTGCCAGGTAAAAGTTCCATATTTACTGCAGAAGCAAAAACTCTATTATCTGCTTTAGAAGGTATTGGGTCCACTAGAGGGGAAAAATATGTCATATTCTTAGATTCACTGTCATTCCACTCATCCCACCATCTTGGAAATTCTACAATTATATGACACCAGATTTGATCAACAGATAGATATTGTGTTTTGTTGTGTGCCTAGTCACGTTGACATCAAAGGCAACACTGAAGCTGATAGACTAGCTAAGGCAGCTTTAGATGGAGAAGTTGACCCTGTTGGTCTCCCATACAGCGATTTCAGACCATCTATCTGCGCATATGTAAGAAGGCTGTTTCAATCGCTATGGGATACTATGAATAATAACAAACTTCACGAGTTCAAAAAAACGGTTGATTATACTCACCTGAACAGTCATAAACGCTTCGACCAGGCCATGATTAGACGATGTAGGATCGTCACACGATTAACTCATGAATATTTACTAAAACAGGAGCCGATTCCAAGGTGTATACCTTGCCATGAAGATCTGACGGTGAAACATATTCTCCTGGACTGCATAGATTTTAAAACTGTTAGATACTTTTTATCGAGCAGATACGCTGGAAGATCTTTTTAGCAGAGTGAAAAAAGATTGTATTTTAGGTTATTTGAGAGAGATTGGTTTGTTGTACAAATTTTAATGTTTGTACCTGTTTTAACGCATTAGTTTACCGAGTTTTTGAATTGATTACTTAGAATTTTGTTTGATCGTCGCTTTATTGCTGAATGCGACGTTAAACCCTAATTCTCTCTCTCTCTCTCTCTCTCTCCTTTAATATTTATGTACATAGAAATTCAAGAGAATTAAATTTAACGTCGCGTTCATACATATATCGGCTATATTGCGATGGAAGATTGAAAAGTTATGCAAAGAACATATTATTCTAAGTGGCGTGCTTTTGGAACTACGTTTACAATTTATATTTGCCTGGCCGATGGAATTTCATAGATACTTTTTCGCGTCATGGGATATCATTCACTTATACAGTACTTGATTGCTCCATTTAATTACGGGATTCTCATTCCCCTTTTTGGAAGAAGATTTAGCCAACAATCGATGTTTATTATACTTGGTGTTGTGTTGTGTTGTGTTGATATGGATTACCCGTTATACACGGGACATTATTGGTGGCAAGCGTCAAATCAGACATTCAATATTCAGCCGTCTTCCATAAAAGAACTACCGCGTCAATTATCGAAAAACCTATTTCGTATGACAGCACCAACTTTATGTGAGCGTGAATAAAACTAATAACAACACATCTCCAAATCGTTTCCACAGAATGTATCTCATTCACGCTTTGATTGTGCGTGTTCATTTGAACACTATGTAGATGAAAATCACATTATATTCAAACGGCCACTCACTATTCACTATGACTATGTCATGTAACTCCAGCAGCTTCCAAAAAGTGGAAATTATATGTCAGAAAACATGTCGGTGCACAGAACATGAGGTCTCCAAAATTTCTAATCTCTGCACATTTGAAATTACACCATCTTCCACAGATGTCACACTGCCCCCATGGTTGATTGATGCTGGGCCTGTTGCAGCCTGGGAAGTTGTGCGATGTGACGGCGGTTTCTTCGTACAACGCAATATTGTGCGTTCCACATATTTTTTTTTTTTATCAGGTTTGCATGTTGTTGGTTCAACATGCTTGGATCCACCCCGTTGATGATCACAAAGGCATTCTGCAAGAAAGGAAAGAAGCGATTGATCTAATTATAGACTCAACTCTCTGATCAGAAAAGGGAATTGGTCCCAAGGTGTATTCGATGCCGCGAACAACCTTCAGTGAAAGATCTTCTGATCGACTGTATAGATTTAAAGATTGAAAGGGATCCTTTTTATCGAGCAGCTACTTTAGAAGATCTTTTTAGTCGGATAAAAGAAGGCTGTATTTTAATTTATTCGAGAGAAATAGGTGTGTTGTGTTGATTATTTCTGGATTGCTGGATTGTTGCGTTGTTTTTGTTGAAATACGTAGAATTTCTTTTTATTGTCGCTGTATAGCTGAAATATTGCTGAACTCGCCGTTAATCATTAATACTTTCTGTTGATCGTTTTAGGGATCCGGTTGGCGCTGTACTGAGCAAATCATATGGGACAACGATGTCACTAACTCCGCCTACTGTATGGTTAGGATCAACTGTCGAATATAGAATGTTCAAGGAAATAGAAACTAAATCAATATATGACGAAGTAAAATGACCAAATTAGATAAGTTGAGATAGAATTCGATATGATAAATACATACATGCATTTTACGTTGTGCGTAAGTTTTAATGTGTTGGATAACTATTTTATTAACTTGAATACTTGAACAATATTTATCTGATAAATTAGGCACATAAAACAATTTAGTTTTGTCGCTCACGGAAAGTTCACATGCAGCTGTATATATTTAAAGGTTGAAAGCGAGTCTTTTTATTAAGCAGAGCTCTATACCTTGGATCTGTTCAGTCGGGTAAATGAAGATGATTTTGGGTTATTTGAGAGAAATCGGTGTGTTGTAAAATTTTTAATGTATGTACATGTTTTTGGTGTGTTGCGTTGATTACTTCTGGATTGCTGCGTTATTGCCTTGTTTTTCTTGAAATACTTATCGTCGCTATATAGCAATATTTCTTAACGCGACGTTAAACCTTAATTCACTCTCTCGCATGCAGAAATGTCGCATAAGTTTTAATGTATGTGTTTTTGTGCATCGTGTTCATTACTTCGGGGTTGCTGGGATATTGACTCGTTTTTGTTGGAATACATAGAATTTTGTTTGATCGTCGCTACATAGCAATTTTGCTGAATTTGACGTTAAAACATATTTCACTCTCTTTGTCGCATGCAGAAATGTCGCGTGTTGAAATGTTGTGGACTCCGTGGGAAAGGGAGCGGGGGGATAGGTATACATGTTAGTGCACAGCACAGGTCTCCAAAATATCTGATCTCTGCACATTTGAAATGACACCTTCCACAGAATTCACACTACACCCACGGTTGATTGATGACGGGCCTGGTGCAGCCTGGGAAGTACCGCGCTGTGATGGCGATTTCTTCCTCCAACGCAATAATGCGCTTTCAACATATTTTTTCATCAGGTTTACATTGTCTTGGTTCAGCATGCTTGGATTCACCCCGTTGATCGCAAAGGCATTCTGCAAGAAAGGGAAGCAACGATGGATCTAATTATAGACTCGAGGTGATCAAAAAAGGGAACCAGCCCACGGTGTATTCAATGCCACGAAAAAGTCGCAGTGAAACATTCTGATCGACTGTATATATTTTTAGATTGTGGGAGATTGGTTTTATCTCCTTGTTATTGTCTTGTTTTTGTTGAAATACTTAGAACTTTGTTTGATTGACGCTATATAGTCGAAATATTGTTCTTGGTTCAACATGCTTGGATCCACCGCGTTGGTGATCGCAAAGGCATTCTGCAAGAAAGGGAAGCAGCGAAGGATCTAATTATACAATCAAAACGCTCTGATCACAAAAGGGAACCAGTCCCAACGTGTATTCGATGCCGCAAAGAACTCAGTGAAACATCTTCTGATCGACTGTACATATTTAAAGATTCTAAGAGATTCTTTTGATCGAGCAGCTACTTTAGAAGATCTTTTCAGTCGGATAAAAGAAGACTTTTAGTTCATTCGGGAGAAATAGGTGTTCTGTTGATTATTCTGGATTGCTGGATTGTTGTCTTGCTTCTATTGAAATAGTTAGAATTTTGTTTGATTGCCGCTGTATAGCTGAAACGCGACGTTAATATTTAATGCTCTCTCTTTCTCTCCCTCCCTGTTGGTGATTTTAGGATTCCGGTTGGCGCTGGACTGAGCCGGTCATAGGACGGTGATGTCACTAACTCCGCCTTCTGCATGGTTAAGAACAACTGTCAAATATGGAATAGTAAAGGAAATACACACTAAACCAATATGACAACGAAGTAAAATGGCTAAATTATACAAGCTGAGCTAGAATTCGATAAGACATACACATATGCAGTTTACGTTGTATATGTTTTAATGTGTTGGATTACTAAGTTGTTAACTTGAATACTTAGAATTTTGTTTGATCGTCGCTAAAATGCTGAAATATTGCTGATAACGACGTTAAACCTCAATTTTCTCTCCTGTGATTGTTTAGACCTGAAAGATGTGAAAACATCTGTTACAGATTGTGGAAATGAATTGAAATTATAAACCGAACTCAGCATGATCATATATATGAACACCCGCACTCAGTATGATCATAATATGTACATCATACATATTTAGTGTCACATTCAAATTACTTGATAAGTTCTTTTAAGTCGAGTAAACGAAGACTGTATTTAAGGTTGTTTTAGAAAAATCGAAGTTATTAACTTGAATACTTAGGATTCTGTTTGATTGCCGCTTTTCATTTCAAAGATTGCTGAACGCGACATTAAGCCTCAATTCTCTCAGTCTGGAATTTGCAAACAGATCTTCAAAACTGACTTGATGCCACAAAATTGATCTGATAAATTATGTACATAAAAACAATTTAGTTTTGTCGCTCAACACGCAGCTACTTTATATCTGTTCCGTCGGGTAAATGAAGACTATTTTAGGTTATTTGAGAGAAATCGGTTTGTTGTAAAAGTTTTAAGGTATGTACATATTTTTGGTGTGTTGTCTTGATTACTATTGGGTTGCTCGGTTATTCACTTGTTTTTGTTGGAATACCTAGAATATTGATTGATCGTCGATATACAGCAATATTGCTGAACGCGACGTTAAACCTTAATTCATTCATTCTTTCTCCCGTGCAGAAATGTCGCGTGTTGAAATGTTGTGGACTTTGTGGGGTTGGGTGGGTATGTATACATTGTAGTGCATACAGCACATACGGTGTCCAAAATGTCTGATCTATGCACAATTGAAATGGCACCATGCTCCACATATGTCACACTGCACCCACGGTCGATTGATGCCAGGTTTGGTGCAGCCTAGGAAGTAGCGCGTTGTGCACTGTGACGGCGGTTTTTTCGTGCAATGTGAACCCGCACTAACCCATATTGGTTACGATCACATTTGGCCTCCTCCAAATATGGAGCCCCGGTGTTTTCCGACAGTCTCTTCACATTACACTCAATCGATATCCAATCAATATTGGCTGCCATTTTGACTGAAATCACAGAACCGCTGAAACTGAAAAATAGATACTGGCCAGATAACGCGCATTCAACACATTATTTCATCAGGTTT
This sequence comes from Hanleya hanleyi, assembly GCA_036873755.1. Classification (NCBI taxonomy): domain Eukaryota; kingdom Metazoa; phylum Mollusca; class Polyplacophora; order Lepidopleurida; family Hanleyidae; genus Hanleya; species Hanleya hanleyi. The sequence continues at coordinate 6,943 of JAVTVY010023414.1, forward strand.
GCATGTTCTTAGTTCAACATACTTGGATCCACTGCGTGGATTATCGCAAAGGCATTCTGCAAGAAAGGGGAACAACGATGGGGCTAATTAAAGACTCGAAACGCTCTGATCAGAAAAAAAAAGATCCAGTCCCAAAGTGTATGCCATGCCGCGAAGAACTCGTTGAAACTTATTCTGATCGACTGTATAGATTTTTAGAATGTTAGGGATTCTTTTTATCTCCTTGTTATTGCCTTGTTTTTGTTGAAATACTTAGAACTTTGTTTGATTGAGGCTATATAGTCGAAATATTGTTCTTAGTTCAACATGCTTGGATCCACCGCGTTGATGATCGCAAAGGCATTCTGCAAGAAAGGGAAGCAGCGAAGGATCTAATTATACAATCAAAATGCTCTGATCAGAAAAGGGAACCAGTCTCAACGTGTATTCGATGTCGCAAAGAACTCAGTGAAACATCTTCTGATCGACTGTACATATTTAAAGATTCTAAGGGATTCTTTTGATCGAGCAGCTACTTTAGAAGATCTTTTTAGTCGGATAAAAGAAGACTATTTTAGTTCATTCGGGAGAAATAGGTGTTCTTTTGATTATTCTGGATTGCTGGATTGTTGTCTTGCTTTTATTGAAAAAATCAGAATTTTGTTTGATTGCCGCTGTTTAGCTGAAACGCGACGTTAATACTTAATGCTCTCTCTTTCTCTCTCTCCCTGTTGGTGATTTTAGGATTCCGGTTGGCGCTGGACTGAGCCGGTCATAGGACGGTGATGTCACCAACTCCGCTTTCTGCATGGTTAAGAACAACTGTCAAATATGGAATAGTAAAGGAAATACACACTAAACCAATATGAGAACGAAGTAAAATGGCTAAATCAGACAAGCTGAGCTAGAATTCGATAAGACATACACATATGCAGTTTACGTTGTGTATGTTTTAATGAGTTGGATTACTAAGTTGTTAACTTGAATACTTAGAATTTTGTTTGATCGTCGCTAAAATGCTGAAATATTGCTGATCACGACGTTAAACCTCAATTCTCTCTCCTGTGATTGTTTAGACCTGAAAGATGTGAAAACATCTGTTACAGATTGTGGAAATGAATTGAAATTATAAACCGAACTCAGCATGATCATATATATGAACACCCGTACATCATACATATTTAGTGTCACATTCAAATTACTTGATAAGTTCTTTTAAGTCGGGTAAACGAAGACTGTATTTAAGGTTGTTTTAGAAAAATCTAAGTTATTAACTTGAATACTTAGGATTCTGTTTGATTGTCGTTTTTCATTTCAAAGATTGCTGAACGCGACATTAAGCCTCAATTCTCTCAGTCTGGAATTTGCAAACAGATCTTCAAAACTGACTTGATCTGATAAATTATGTACATAAAAAACAATTTAGTTTTGTCGCTCACGGAAAGTTCACATGCAGCTGTGTAGATTTAAGGGTTGAAAGCAAGCAGCTACTTTATATCTGTTCAGTCGGGTAAATGAAGACTATTTTAGGTTATTTGAGAGAAATCGGTTTATTGTAAAAGTTTTAGGGTATGTACATATTTTTGGTGTGTTGTCTTGATTACTATTGGGTTGCTCGGTTATTGACTTGTTTTTGTTGGAATATCTAGAATACTGATTGATCGTCGATATACAGCAATATTGCTGAACGCGACGTTAAACCTTAATTCATTCTTTCTTTCTCCCGTGCAGAAATGTCGCGTGTTGAAATGTTGTGGACTTTGTGGGGGGGGGGGGTATGTATACATTGTAGTGCATACAGCAAATACGATGTCCAAAATGTCTGATCTATGCACAATTGAAATGGCACCATGCTCCACATATGTCACACTGCACCCACGGTCGATTGATGCCAGGTTTGGTGCAGCCTAGGAAGTAGCGCGTTGTGCACTGTGACGGCGGTTTTTTCGTGCAATGTGAACCCGCACTAACCCATATTGGTTACGATCACATTTGGCCTCCTCCAAATATGGAGCCCCAGTGTTTTCCGACAGTCTCTTCACATTACACTCAATCGATATCCAATCAATATTGGCTGCCATTTTGACTGAAATCACAGAACCGCTGAAACTGAAAAATAGATACTGGCCAGATAACGCGCATTCAACACATTATTTCATCAGGTTTGCATGTTCTTAGTTCAACATACTTGGATCCACTCCGTGGATTATCGCAAAGGCATTCTGCAAGAAAGGGGAACAACGATGGGGCTAATTAAAGACTCGAAACGCTCTGATCAGAAAAAAAAGATCCAGTCCCAAAGTGTATGCCATGCCGCGGAGAACTCGTTGAAACTTATTCTGATCGACTGTATAGATTTTTAGAATGTGAGGGATTCTTTTTATCTCCTTGTTATTGCCTTGTTTTTGTTGAAATACTTAGAACTTTGTTTGATTGAGGCTATATAGTCGAAATATTGTTCTTGGTTCAACATGCTTGGATCCACCGCGTTGATGATCGCAAAGGCATTCTGCAAGAAAGGGAAGCAGCGAAGGATCTAATTACACAAACAAAACGCTCTGATCACAAAAGGGAACCAGTCCCAACGTGTATTCGATGCCGCGAAGAACTCTTCTGATCGACATCTTCTGATCGACTGTACATATTTAAAGATTCTAAGGGATTCTTTTGATCGAGCAGCTACTTTAGAAGATCTTTTAGTCGGATAAAAGAAGACTATTTTAGTTCATTCGGGAGAAATAGGTGTTCTTTTGATTATTCTGGATTGCTGGATTGTTGTCTTGCTTTTATTGAAAAAATTAGAATTTTGTTTGATTGCCGCTGTATAGCTGAAACGCGACGTTAATACTTAATGCTCTCTCTTTCTCTCTCTCCCTGTTGGTGATTTTAGGATTCCGGTTGGCGCTGGACTGATCCGGTCATAGGACGGTGATGTCACCAACTCCGCCTTCTGCATGGTTAAGAACAACTGTCAAATATGGAATAGTAAAGGAAAGACAACGAAGTAAAATGGCTAAATCAGACAAGCTGAGCTAGAATTCGATAAGACATACACATATGCAGTTTACGTTGTGTATGTTTTAATGTGTTGGATTACTAAGTTGTTTACTTGAATACTTAGAATTTTGTTTGATCGTCGCTAAAATGCTGAAATATTGCTGATCACGACGTTAAACCTCAATTCTCTCTCCTGTGATTGTTTAGACCTGAAAGATGTGAAAACATCTGTTACAGATTGTGGAAATGAATTGAAACTATAAACCGAACTCAGCATGATCATATATATGAACACCCGCACTCAGTATGATCATAATATGTACATCATACATATTTAATGTCACATTCAAATAACCTGGTAAGTTCTTTTAAGTCGGGTAAACGAAGACTGTATTTGAGGTTGTTTTAGAAAAATTTAAGTTATTAACTTGAATACTTAGGATTCTGTTTGATTGTCTCTTTTGATTTCAAAGATTGCTGAACGCGACATTAAGCCTCAATTCTCTCAGTCTGGAATTTGCAAACAGATCTTCGAAACTGACTTGATCTGATAAATTATGTACATAAAAAACAATTTAGTTTTGTCGCTCACGGAAAGTTCACATGCAGCTGTGTAGATTTAAGGGTTGAAAGCAAGCAGCTACTTTATATCTGTTCAGTCGGGTAAATGACGACTATTTTAGATTATTTGAGAGAAATCGGTTTGTTGTAAAAGTTTTAAGGTATGTACATATTTTTGGTGTGTTGTCTTGATTACTATTGGGTTGCTCGGTTATTGACTTGTTTTTGTTGGAATATCTAGAATATTGATTGATCGTCGATATACAGCAATATTGCTGAACGCGACGTTAAACCTTAATTCATTCTTTCTTTCTCCCGTGCAGAAATGTCGCGTGTTGAAATGTTGTGGACTTTGTGGGGGGGGGGGGGTATGTATGCATTGTAGTGCATACAGCACATACGGTGTCCAAAATGTCTGATCTATGCACAATTGAAATGGCACCATGTTCCACATATGTCACACTGCACCCACGGTCGATTGATGCCAGGTTTGATGCAGCCTAGGAAGTAGCGCGTTGTGCACTGTGACGGCGGTTTTTTCGTGCAATATGAACCCGCACTAACCCATATTGGTTACGATCACATTTGGCCTCCTCCAAATATGGAGCCCCAGTGTTTTCCGACAGTCTCTTCACATTACACTCAATCGATATCCAATCAATATTGGCTGCCATTTGGACTGAAATCACAGAACCGCTGAAACTGAAAAATAGATACTGGCCAGATAACGCGCATTCAACACATTATTTCATCAGGTTTGCATGTTCTTAGTTCAACATACTTGGACCCACTCCGTGGATTATCGCAAAGGCATTCTGCAAGAAAGGGGAACAACGATGGGGCTAATTAAAGACTCGAAACGCTCTGATCAGAAAAAAAAATCCAGTCCCAAAGTGTATGCCATGCCGCGAAGAACTCGTTGAAACTTATTCTGATCGACTGTATAGATTTTTAGAATGTGAGGGATTCTTTTTATCTCCTTGTTATTGCCTTGTTTTTGTTGAAATGCTTGGAATTTTGTTTGATTGTCGCTGTATAGCTGAAATAACGCTGAACGCGACGTTAATCCTTAATTCTCTCTATCTCTCAGTGGTTTTAGGAATCCGTTTGGCGCCGAGCTGAGCAAATCATATAGCTTAGGTCGATGAAGTCACTAACTCCGCCTTCTGTATGGATGGTTAGGATCAACTATCGAATATAGAATGGTCAAGGAAATAGAAACTAAATCAATATGACAACGAAGCAAAAAGACCAAATTATAGACCAGTTGAGCTAGAATTCGATAAGACAATTACATATATGCATTTTACGTTGTGTGTATCTTTTAATGTGTTGAATTACTGAGTTATCAGCTTGAATACTTAGAATTTTGTTTGGTCGTCACAATATAAGTGAAATATTGCTGAACGCGACTTCAAACCCTAATTCTCTCTCCTACATTCCAACTGATATGGAATTTCCTAACAAATCTTCGAAACTGGATACCAACAAAAAAACAATTTGGTTTTGTCGCTTACACTCTTACCCCAGAAGGTGTAAATTACACCTCTACGGGGTGTAAATGGCTTGTCCCAGGGCTAACACCCTTTTGGGTGTGAATTAACACCCTCTCCAAAAGGTGTAAATTTACCCCTTCTCGAAAAGGTGTTAAGTTACACCTTTTTTGCTCACATTACACCTTCCATGGGTGTTCATTCACACCTTCTGAATAAAATTTGCACCTCCCAGACAAATTTATGAGCATATTTTTGTTGAGAACCCAGCATCCCATGGGTGTTTATTTACACCTTTTGTCAAGAACTAAACCTTTCAGTGGTGTTAATTTACACCTTCTCAACTGAATTACACCTTCTTTGGGTGTTAATTCACACCTTGTGGGCAAATTTGAATCATCTAGGGGTGCTAAAATACACCTTATTAGTAAGAATTACACCTTTTATTGGTGTTAATGTACACCTTTTGACCGCGATTACACCCTCTTGGGTGTTTATTTACACCTTTTGACGAAAACTAAACCTTCTAGAGGTGCTAAAATACACCTTCTGGAGACGATTCCATCTTCCAGGGGTGTTAAAACACACCCATTTCGTGAGAATTACACCTTCAAAAGGTGTTAATTTACACCTTTTAGTGAGAATTAGTGGTGTTCGTACCATCCAGTAATGGCTCTTGGTTGAGGTACACAATAAGAACATTAACACAAAATATATGCATGATATATTTTATTAGGGAAATCACAAAACGCACATTTACATTGGTCATTTCATGTTAACCCTCCCTGATATCATAGTTCACTCTCAATCCCTGGAAGCACAAAGTTCAAACGATTAAAACTACAAGCATCCCCACCCAACCTAAATTGAGCACGTTATGTTCATGTAACTTATGCCTTCAACTTTCACCAACTCTCATGGAATACTTTTGTACATAACCTTCTGGGGTGCCTCGGCATCAAAAACTCTCAGAGAGAGTAGGGTAAAACAGGTAACAAAAATGGCCATCAATAATTCCCCGCCTTTGAGCTGTGGAAGGGTCTGTTTGCTTTGCTTTTCAAGTGTCCAGGTGGCGTCTGTATCAAAGGCTGTCAGAGCAAAGTCCAATGGCTCGACCGAGAGTAGGTGTTCTGCTGCTAGGCCCGATCCTACAACCAGTAAGAACCACAGCTGATAAACTAATCCCACAATGTAAATGTTACTCATCACTTGATGCATTAAAGTTCCATTTTTGTTAACTGGGAATATACACAGAAACAAATTGTAAATATATGTTTTAAAATGTCAATCCCAACAAAGTAGTCGAACCCGGGCACCCTCATTGATCCACCCTCATTACCTTCCGATACAGACCGGTACTAAAAACATACAGACCGATACCTAAGTATAATTGATTACGACTTTGAGAATACATAATTGGTACTTTGTGGGATTTTCTCATAAAAAACGATCGTTTATAGCGCAAAACCGTATCGCATTTAGCTGCGCCCGTTACGTTAGGAAGCGCGTCGCACGGCCGAATCGCACGATCAATTCGCCCGCCAGACTCGCCCAGCGCCCCGACCTGCAGCTTCAAATTCTCCTGATATATATTACACATACTTGATATTATAGGAGCATATTGAGCACAAATAAAGTTGAATGGAACAAGTGTTTCGGGTTTATTCGAGTTATTTCAGTAAAATAACGTATCAATTCACAATGTTCATTGTTTCGATTTCTTTAACATTTCTTTCAAATTCTTCCTCCTTCTGTATGCAATTACTGGGTTTCCCCAGACTTTCGTTGTGTGTGATTCACATGATTTGATAAAATGTCAATATTTCAACAGGATTTTCCTTTATATATTTCATCTCTGTGTGGTAGGTGGGAATGAAACGGATGGATCTTTTCTTCAGTTTTTTTACTTTCTTTTTTTCTTAATGTTACTGCCCGAACTGTGAAATAGAAATATCCCATTCTCCGCCCATAAATATAGATTTTTATTGCCTTCTGTCACTTCCTGTACCGTAATTTGTCATTTCGTGTCTGATAAATTTCATACAATATTGGGTCATATTAATAATAATACTAATATATTAATAATATTAATTATATTAATATTAATACTGGTATCACTGCTGCTCATGAAAAACGAGCTCTTTGTTCCAATTCGTGGAATCTGCTCTTGCATAAACACACCGGCCGAACCGGTCCGCTGGGAGTGCATGGAAGGTGCTAGACGACACAGGTGGGTGAATCGGCCGTGTTCCGCTCCCCGTAGGGCCTAGCGGGAAGCTGATTGCCACACCGTTTTACGCTTTCAACAACTGTTTTCACAAGCAAATACCACAAACTACCAATTATGTCTTCTAGAGGCCGTAATCTAGTATAGGTCTGTCCTTTATAATTATCGGTCTGTATCGGTCTCTTATTTAGTGCCACCCGTCGAACCCAGCTCATGTAACTGAATCAAAATTTACATTCTTTGGAAAAGAAACAAAACTACGGTAATCAGACTGTAAGAAAGTTGACTCACATAGTTGATCGTTCATGTTGAAAATGCATTTCCACGGTGTCACTTGGACCAGTGCCTGTGCTCTCCTGAAATGGGGAAAAATATTAATTTTTCAACTGCGATTTAAAGACGCACATAAGTAACTGGCTATATCCTGCGTAGCCTGCATAGAAACAGGGTGAATCAAATATACATGTATCCATATATTCATTGAACTGGAACGATTGATCACAGTGTAGCTACAAAACCAGAAGTGAATAATAATTATAAGACTTATTAAAATTAGCAACGGTTCAGGTCAGATTTCACAATACTAGGATATTTCATTAGTTCTGCCATAATTAATTATTATATTTTCATGGTCTGTGAATAACAGTGATTCACCCCCAAACAATGCTTTGTGGCACGAATACATTGGGTATCAATGGAGAACACGAATCGTTGATACCTTCTTATCAGTACGCTCTGGGACATTGTGAAATGCTCAATCTGTTGTCGTATTCTGTAATATCTGGATTTCGAACTTTTCCGGTATCTCATCGTGGTGCTCGATGTCCATGAACTCTTCAAAATCAGCATCATACAACTGGAAAATAAATAAATCACATTTAACTAAGTGGCAAACAATTTATCAGTCAATCTGTCTCATATAGCTACGAAAATAAGCCGTCATATACCCACGAAACTAAGTCGTAGGGGTTGAAGAGAACCTACAAGAACCGATCCTCCAGTCCAGCCCGGCTCTTTTTAAACATCATATAATTCTGGTTTCATATTAGTAAAATTATATGGGTAAATAGTAAGGGTAAATAATACCTCAAAATATCCCAAACGTTCCATGATGTTCCAAGTGGCTGGGCGTTTTTTAACTATTCCTATTCCACTGCGTACTAAAATTCACTATAAGTACTGCATTGAACTGAGCAAAGCTATCACTGAAAAAATTTATGCCGCCATTTTGGATTCGCACATTTTCAACAGTGACGTGTTCGAGGTAGTTGCACTCCTATCTAATGAAGATAATACTTACAAATATGTGTGACTATAGTGGGCTAAATCGACACGATTTCGCAAAGTTTGAAACAAGCCTTCTCGAAGAAAATCAAACCGCCCTCCATTTTCTCCCACGTGATCCTTGTGAGCATGCGCATTGACTAGTATCATTTATAATCTGGTTGCCGAACACTATGGCATAGGGTAACAAGCACCTCCATAATCAGGGCACCAGACTAACCAGTTCTGACTCTCATATAGGGGCCTACTATTGATGAGATTTAAATAGAATTTCTATATTTTCAAGCGTCACTAAGTTGATTGGGTCAAACAATATCTCTGAGCAGATTATATTAATCAAATTTCGCCGAAGTGTATGTTATCATAGCACCGTATTTTCCCGCATGTATGTTGATTCAACAAAGTTTCGAGCTTGTTCTGTTCTGTCGGCAAAAGTTGAATGAAATACCGAGAGCAACAGAAAATACTCAATCGAGTCACATTTTTAGCATAGTTGAACTATGTTTCGATCAGCTGTTCCGACAGTATAAAAATATATTCTCCGTTGTAAATTGTCTGTAAGATGTAACATTTTCTTCAGCCTCTAAATACATACATATTTACATGCATCTCCCTTCTCCGACCTGGGTTCACAGAGGCAATTATATTGTGTACAAATATGAAAAAATGGCATATTTACCTGGAAGGTTACGTCGTTAATGCCAATTAGATCAGCTAAGGTAGCATTCTGTGAAATATGATCTTCAAGGTCCGACAGGCTGGGAGTTGCAAAAGGTAAAGCGATTTTCTTTCGGTTCTCCCCGATCAACAGCGGGCAAGTCGCCATCTCGCAGAAAGTCCACTTTGATGGACAGAACAGCACCGAACGAGCGACGTGAAAAAAACCCGGCTGTACGTAATTTATCCTAATATATGTTTGTTTGGAAGTAATATCGCGTGTGCATATATTGGAAATGGTGGACAGCATGATTGATTGAAATTGTAGTTTAAGAGCCGCTTCCCATACGGATTTCGCGGCCCATCAACTCAATATTATATTTAAACTTCACGGTACGTGTTGTTAATTTGAGATCTTTTGCAGTGCTAAATATTAAAATAAATAACAGCATGAGAAGCGGAGCCATGCTTATTTACAAATTAATGAACAATAGAAGCGATGCATATATTGTTAGGCATCGGCAGAATAAACTAAAAAACTAATTGAGCAATAGAATCATCACCGATACGTACAATTTAACCAAAGATTGGCGTTAGCGTCAAAGGGATATAAGACAAAGGCAGGCCGCGGATTATGATTTTGGTGTGTCAAAAGGGGTCGGAGAGGATGGTAACCATTGCTTTATCAAGTAATAATTTGTGACGATAATCGCGCAATTGTTAATGGATAACATGCACAACAAGCTGTCATGATTATCACTTCGAACCGTTAAGTCTCTTTCACACCTTCCTGTCTCAGTGGATCAATCAAAGCCCATAATTTAACAATTTCCGTTTTATTCACTGCTTATTGTGCAAATCCCCCATTGGAATGAAGTTCAAAATCACTTTATCTGATAGCTGAGCAATTATCAGCACTGTAGATATCGATCTGATAACTTCTTACATTGGTCGACAAACAACGTGCTATTGTCGACTCTGCATGATACATAACATTCACTATATAATGTTGATATTCAAAACCTCAGAACGCCCCCCCCCCTACCACTATGTAGTGTTGGGCCCAACCTTGAGCGAAACACTTGAGCGACTGTTCAATATTCACTCCCTCGTGAAACTGACGGGAGGATTGACTCTTATGGTCTGCAGCTCGTTTTTTTGTAATATTTCCTTCAGAATGCTCAAATGTTGGAGAGACTGGTCAAATTGTTAGATCCATTGATTTAGTTTTGTGTAAAAAGTTGGGGTGCTTGAAAATGTTGATGGTTTACCGAAAGCATGACAAGGAAATACATTTCTGCAACATAGAAATTAAGTTCCAAATGTGTATGGAAAATTAAGTATTTACACCTTTTTAACACCTTCCAATAAATTTACACCTTTACGGGTGTAAAAGCAGGGTTAGAATCAATCTTCATACATTTGCACCTTTTCTACACCTTATTTACACCTCCTAAGGGTGTAAACATGAACCCAGAAGGTGTAAACGTTTGATTTACACCTTTTTACACCTTTTTTACACCTTCTGAGGTTAGAGTGTATAGATCGTAACCTTTTGATTGATACACTGGCTCGCGAGAATGATTGTTTTTAAGCTCTGTCCAAGACGGGATACTTGTGTTTTATCTACCTTTGTTATTACATGCAAATCTCCTTATATGCAAATTTTCCTTTTGTTCAATTTTCTCCGTCGGACAGCTTCTGAATGGGCTCGTCAATCAACTTTAATTTGTTGTTCCTATTGCTTCTGTCTTGAGGGGGAGCAGCTTTTGTTTTTAAGCTTTGTCCGAGACTGGATATTTGTGTTTTATCTACATTTTCTGTTATATGCAAATTTTCTATCTGGACCATGCATGTATGGTGAAGTGGCTGTCTCTGTTTGGGTAATGTGTGTATGTTTTAATGCGTCGGATTACTAAGTTAGTGACTTGAGTACTTAAAGTTTTGTTTGATCGTCGCTATATAGCTGAAATATGGCTGAACGCGACATTAAACCTTAATTCTCTCTCTCTCTCTCTCTCTCTCTCTCTCTCTGTTTGGGTATCAATTCCATATTCTCATTTGCATAGGTTGCACATCAGTGATTGGTTCATAGCTATGACTGTCAAAATAGTCTGAAGCCATTTGCATCTAAAGTACATTAAGGTCTTTTTTAAACAGAAAATGTAGATAAAACGCAAAAGACACTGGTCTTGCAGATTTTAAAGCCACTGACATAGATACATTAATTCAAGAACATCTCAGTGCCAAATATACATGCAGGTGGGAGATACAGGTAACGACCATGTGGTAGTTTTTTTTGTACTGATTCACCTGGGGGAGTAAAATTAAAATTTAATTTCCGGTCAATAATTCCCTGAAAAATTTAACACATTTTATCGAGCCCATAGCTTTAACTGTGGAAAGCTTAATACAGGGATCTAAATGATATCTGTGGACGACCGTATCCCTGTGCTTGTCCTCGTCCAAGAAAGTTGTTTTGGACTTGGAAAATTGGTCCTGTCCACAGCTTCCCAGTCCCACGCTATGTCCCCTGAACTCAGCCCCGCTCAAACCCCACCTTCCCCCCAACTCTCATATATTCCGAGAGATTTTGTAGTGCTACACTTATTCAACCTATGCACTGCCCTCGAGAGGATGTCCCCACCCCTGGAACAAATGTTACACAGCTTCTCAGTCTCATGTGATACTAATCTAAGGTCTGAGATGCAGTGTAGATTGTTTATACACACACACATACCGAATCACCTACAATATATTCCTTTATAGTAATTATTAAATATGTCGATGACATTATTTCAGAAGTACAATATGAAATAACCGGCGGGGATTCCCGCAGTGCTGAACCGCAGTTAGTTTCGAATTTTATGTCGCTTTAAATGAAGGGCACAATTTCCTCAAATTTTACTGTCCAGCCCTTCTATTCCACATCATCTGATTTTCCCTAAATCTTTTGCAGGAACCATATGTTATTCTAGAAGTATAATATGACATAACTGGCGGGGGAATCCTCGCAGTACTGAACCCCTGTCAGTTTTAAATTTCGTAACGCCTTAAATGAAGGACAACATTTTCTTCAATTTTGCTATGACATCATTCTATTCTACATCGTATGATTTACTCTAAAGCTTTTGCATGAACCATATTTTATTTCAGAAGTATAATATGTAATAACTGGCGGGGGAATCCCCGCAGTACCGAACCCCTGGTTTTTTAATTTCGTCTCATCTTGAATGTAGGACAACATTTCCTTCAATTTTGCTATCGAATAATAATATTCCACGTCATATGATTTACCCGAAAGCTTTTGCACGAACTATTTGTGTCCGCACATGTAACTTACTGTATTAATTACAACTGAGTTCCTAAAGTTTGGGTGCACACAGTGCATACGATCAATTTCCTGAATTGAACTGAATTCAACCTTGTGGTTCTTCAGACTGACAGATGATGGCATGCAGTTGTCAGTTTGGTTGTTTCATGTACAGAGAGCTTTCTGTGGCTTTCATATCAGCACACCTACCACTACCTTCGAGGAGCGCATGTGCCCACCCCCAACGGCGCCGAGCCGCAGACTCTATCTCCCAAACTAGCCCTCGCCCGACCTCGCTCATTTATTGTGTTTGAGCATATATATCCAATTTGGTAAGTGGGGTCCATTGTCTATAGATCTTGCTTGGAATAGTTTTTCGTGCCAATCCGCCTCTGCGTGGCGCCACCTGGGGACTAAGGGCCAGACAATAACTATTGAAAACATTAACCCTACCTGGCCTTGGGGCCCCTCCCCCCACCAAACTTTCTGCGCTATCTCTGGAACGACAAAAAATAAAGAGGTGAAACTCCGCGACTTTATAGTGTATCATATTGGGGTTATTTTGAATCTATTTGCACAACCCCCCGAGCGGAGGATCATGGAAAAATTCAAGATGGCGTTCACGTGGGGTCCCAGAAAAGTGATGTTTTTGTCATATTTCTTCGGAATTTTTACTTTTCAGCGATGAAAAGCATGCGAATACTATTTTATTTCATATCACATTAATATTTACTAATTTATCATGCAGTTCTTGTGGAGAAATTGCGTAAATAAAAAAATCGAAAAAGCTGACTGAAAAATCGACCAAAAAATGCCGTTTTTGAAAATGACCTCACTGTGATGTCATCAAAGCAGCCATCTTGGATTTTTTTACATTTTCTGGTAGAGCTTGACCCGAGGGTATAGTGTGATAATTTTAAGCACCCTAACTCAAGGGGTAAGGAAAAGAATTAGGGGGGCCACTTCGCCCCCCCCCCCCCTCCGGCCACAACAGGTCCTTACCCTATCTGGCCTGGGCGATTTGGGGTGTATCGCAGGCTGGGGGGGGGGGGCGGAAAATGCCGCCCCCTATATTTTCTCTACCACTAAGGCTAGAGCGCTGAAACTTACCACACAGTATCTTGGGTTCCAGCTCTACCGGGAAATGTCCAAGATGGCCGCCATGATGACGTCACAGCAATCTTCGCGGAAATCATTTTTCGGTCTTTTTGGGGTCTATTTTTCGAAATTTTGATTTTTCAGATTTTTCTATCGAAAAAAATCTAAGAAAATAGGGAATAATTAGTTTTACATAAATAAAATACTTTTAAGGCCTTCCTAGCAAGGAAAATGTGAAGAAATGGAGCGAAAAGATTGAAAAACACGACTTTCGCGGATACCACATGGTCGCCATTTTGAATTTGCCCATGATCCTCTGCCCGGGGGTTATTGAAAATAGGCTCAAAATGACCCCAATAAGATAAGCTTAAAAGTCACCAAGTTTCAGCCTCTTCGGTTTTGTCGTTTCAGAGGGTCAATACTTGGTGTAAGAACGCATTGTTGAGGCTTTTGTTGAGGCTTTTGTGCAGCTGAAAAGGGTCACGTCTAGACGCATTGTTGAACTCAGACAGGCTATTGTAGGCTTTGTCTTGTGCGTTCTTACACCAAGTATAAACCTTTCGGAGCAGCAGAGAAAAGTTCACTAGGGCGGGGGGGGCACGTCCCCCCCCCCCTCCCGGCCAGGTATGGTTAAAAGCCCAGGCCAGATAGAGTTAAGGATTCTTTCCAAATTTGGTGTGTGGGTGCCTTGCTTCAAGATCTGGCTTGAGAATGTTTTTCGTGTTGATTCGTGTATAGGTGGCGCCACAAAGCTAAGTTAAGTGTGTCCAGATAATAACTTTGAAAACCCTGACCGATTCATTCCAAATTTGATGTGTAGGCACCTCGCCTCAATTTCTCGTTTGGTATTCTTTTTCATGCCGATCCACTTACAGGTGACGCCAAATGGGGGACAAATTTAAAATTATATTTCCGGACAATAACTTTTTGAAACTTTAATGGATTCTTTCGAAGTTTGGTATATGAATACCTTACCTGAAGGTTTCGCTTGGGATTGTTTTCCTTGTCGATCTGCTGAGAGGTGGCGCCACCTGTAGGCCAAGTTAACATTTCCTATTTCCAATGTCAGGGGATTTTGCCTCAAGATATCGGATGGGATTATTGTTTATTCCTATCTGCCTATACATGGCGCTACCTGTTGGCCAAGATAAACTTGCATTTTCGAACAGCAACTGTTGGACCTGAACGGATTCTTTCAAATTTGGTAACTTCTGAGGCCATGTTAATGTTTTTTTTCTAAGTTTTACGTTTTTACTTTCTTCACAAATAATGAATGTTTCCTTTACTAAAGATGCAAAAGGGATGCCTCCTCGATCGTATTCGATCGACTGTATCTAGTTTTCCCTGCACTTTGTTACAGATTCAGCTCCCAGCAAACCGATTATCACCAAACTGACGGGAACAACGGTGGAGGGGGAAGACATTAAATTTCAGTGTGTTACATACGGTGGCTTGCCATATCTTCCCAGAATAGTTTGGGAGTGCCCAGGCAGCTATCACAGTGAAACCAACGTTAACGGAAGTACCGTGACGTCGGTTGCAACGTTACGTTCTCCATACCGGGAATGGAATGGAAGATACAGATGTACGTGCGTTGCCATCAACTCCAAAGGATGGCGCGAATATTCGTATCACCAAATATGGGTTAGCTGTAAGTACGGTAAATCAAATCGATTCCTCCAGATCAGCAAATTTCCAAAAATGTATTCGGTATTTGAGCGGGGAAAGAAGGGGGGGAGGGGGGTAGGGAGATGAGGAGGGGTGTGAAGTGGTAGACACAAATTGTCATAGCTTCTGCATATAAATTATTGTCAAAAGGATTGTCATAACATCAGTTCTGAATGCAGCAACCGATGGAGTGAGTGAGTGAATAGGGTTTAACGTCGCTTTCATTTTTTTTCCAGCTATATCACGACGGGGAAGGGAAGGGAAGTGAAGGGAGGGGCGTGGAAACCTACTTGTAACAGAGCAGATCTAATGCTACCACTTTATAGTGCTGTCCCACTGAAATATCATGCCGTAGGCAGACATGACACCTCACTCAGTCACATTATACTGACACCGAGCGAACCAGTCCTTCCATTTTTCAAGTCTTAGGTATGACCGACCTGGGATTGAACCCTACCGCTCTAACCATTAGACCACCGCAGTGCGGCCCAAACGATCTCTCAGTTCATTTTCAAGAGTGTTCCATATCTTGACACATTTGTAGCTTAAGTTTTGCATTGACAATTTTGACTTTAGCCTGGGAACAAAAGGATTCATATGTTCTGTTGACATGAGATTCCGTTATTAACCCTACCTGACCTGGGGGGAGGGGGGGGGGGCTTGAGGGGGGCACTTCCCCCCTCCCCCCTGTTGGTTTTTTGCTCGTATCTCCGGAACGACAAAAAAATTGCGAGCTGAAACTTCGTGACTTTTCCGATTATCATATTGGGGTCATTTTGAGCCTATTTGCATAAATGCCCGAGCAGAGGATCATGGGTAAATTCAAAATGGCGGCCATGGGGGTACCAGAAAGGTGATGTTTCTGCCATATTTTTTCAAAAATTACACAAAAATGCAGCATGTTGATTCAGCGCGATTCTATGCATTTTTCTGAAACCATATGTCTTAGCATCGCCAAAAAACGCCACCTGATTCCCCCCTTCCTACTTCCCCCCATTAACCCTGTCAGACCTGGGCGAGGGATGGCCAAAATACCCCCTACCAAACTTTCTGCGATATCTCCCGAAATGGAGAGCTGAAACTTCGTAACGTTATAGGTTATCATATTGGGGTCATTTTGAGCCTATTTGCATAACCTTACGAGCAGAGGACCATGGGTAAATTCAAAATGGCGGCCATGTGGGGTACCAGAAAAAGTTATGCTTCTTCATATTTCTTCATAATTTTTGCTTTTCTGTATAGAAAAGTGAGTAAAACTTATTTTATTTCATATCAGATTATTATTTACTAATTCATCATGCAGTGTTTGCAAAGAAAAAACCAAAATAAAAAAATTCGAAGATTTTGAACAAAAAGTGTCCAAAAATGCTCTTTTTGAGAATAACGTCACAGTGACGTCATCATGGCGGCCATCTTGGATGTTTTCTTACATTTTCTTGTAGAGCTTGACCCAAAGATATAGTGTGGTAAGTTTCAGACCTCTAGCCTTAGCGATAGCGAAAATATTTATGGGGGGGGGCATTTTCCGCCCCACCCCCTCCCAAGGCTGCGGTACACCCGAAATCGCCCAGGTCAGATAGTGTTAAATCATTGACATATTTCAGGAGAGTGCTCAAGAGAAGCAGAGATCGTTCATAGTTTTATAGAAAAAGCTTAACTTTTAATAGAATTTTTTTTCATTACACTAATCCAGTTCAGTAATGATCATTACATTTAGTCGAGCTGCTTTCGTTTATAATTTAAAAATAAGGTCTTCTTGCGAAGCATGAGCCTTACCCAATATTCCGCAACAATAATCAATATAAGGAAGAATGTAAGCATTGAAATAAAGGACTGAATTTTGTAGATATCTCCAAAATAGCCTATTTTCTCTTTGGAATCAGCATTTAACCATCTGCACAAAGATCACGTTTGAAAATATCCAGCTTTTATATGATAGAGACATGGGTGAACATCACGATTTTCGACGAATGTGAAATATGCAGTACAAACTTTAACCTTACCTGGCCTGGGGGGGGGGAGGTGGCGACAAAATCTATTTTTGCCGTTTTTGAAAATGACGTCATCGAAGCGGCCATCTTGGATTATTTAACATTTTCTGGTAGAGCTTGACCCAAGGGTATGGCGTGGTAAGTTTTATAATTAAGGGGGGGGGGGCATACCCCCCAAGGCTAGAATACGTTCCAAAAAGCCCAGTCCAGATAGGGTTAAATATAATTGGTTAAAGCTTATTTAATTTAATGCACGAATGGCAGTGAAAAAAAATATTCACAGATTATAGACCACGTTGAATAATATCCGCCAGAACTAATCTATATGAAAATGACGAGTTTACGACGCCATTCTGCCAACTTCTCATCCGAGTACAGCTGTCTCCATCGCATATATAAAGCTGGAGTTGACCGAGGACCTTGCCAGTCTGAACCGACTCTCGAAAACTCCACATCATATTTATGCTGTCGTTGTTGTCACCAATCCAAATATAACATCATATTCTATAACACATTAATTCGCACACAATATGAATATATCGTGAAAAAACTGGGTAATATAATTTGGGACATGACTATTCAAACACGATTCAGACATACCGGTGGGTATCACCTGTCTTTTGTTGGCTCCATGCTCAAAACAAAGACACATGTTTATCCCGCCACAGGCTTCTCCAGCATTGTATGTCAATTTACCTCCCTTGCCAAAGAGGGGACAAGACTGTTCATTCTATTTCATGATGATTGAGGCTCTATATGATGCACTTCGATTGCGCTGTGAATTTAGCTTTCTGACATCGACTTCAAAATTACCGTAATTCGGAAATTTCGTTCCAAAGTAAGAATTGTTATATTTTATGTCTACTAATCAGGCCTGCCCATACTCAATGGCAAATTCCTAAAAACGGAGGTACAACTGATGAGGACTTTTGTTCTGATTGTCACCCCGTCCACTTTAACTCATCAATCAGTAGTATAGAAATGTGAAATCTCTTAGCATTCCTGGATGGGAAATCATAGCAATACAGTGTCCGCCAGTACACTCTCAGTGTCTGCGTCGGCTTCTCCGTATACATGTATATTATTCTGGTGTGGCATCATATCGTAGCGTCTGGTGAACGTTAGAACTGCTTTTATAGACGCAACACAGTCATGCCCTGCAAAAACCTCTATTAGCATCCAAACGCCCTAGTGAGACAGCTCAGAAGCTCTGAATGGTCTAAATGATCACGTGATATCCTATGGAATGGACAATCAACGAAACGTGACGCGCGTCAATGCCCGTCGTTAAGCTTCACACTCGTCTGAACGCTTTAACGCTATATCGTAACGGCTTAACGCTCTATCGCGATGCCATAACGTCACTGCACGCACATACTCAATCTCAAGATCGGCTATCTACGTATCGCCCTTGATGGAAGTGAGGTCATCGCCCGAAACGATGTCCTTTCACGGATGTGTCCTCACCTGGGGGTGCCGCTGATGCCATATAGATTGTAAGTGATGTCATAGATGGAAATGACGTCATCGTCGGAAGCGGATTTACGGTTACCACCCCACAGAGGCCGTGAAAACCGCGATCAAGTTGTGAAAACAGCAGTTCCATGATATGTTGGCATCACAGTACTCTGGACTGTCCGAAGACGTTTAGGGATAGGCCAGAACGAATGGATGGTCATTTCACACGGACAAGAGCGAACATGGTCGAGAATGCGTCTGATACACTTACAATAGTATAGGCGAATGGTATCCATTGCGGATCCGACTGTTTTGTTGCCATATGATGACGTAGGGGATAAATAAAATGTGTAATACACAATATGCTCCTTCTTTCTCTCATTTGATTGCGTCAAGGCGATAAGACATTAGATGCTAGATATAGTTGGGTGTGTGAGTGTAGGGATCTTACTCCTCATCATTAGAGCCACTGCGTTGAGACGTGCGCTGGGCACGATTTACTCACTGACTCACTCATTTGTACCTAACCCCATCATTCAGTTACATCTAATTCTGCAACTCCGATAACATGCAGGAGGTGGTAACTTGTCAGGCTAGACAGACTCCTCATGCCCTGTTGACTGCAACCTATCGCCCGCGCTATCCCACAACCCTTGTAAACAAATGGGTGTAAGGTCCGCCATTCCTGGCGACATGTCCTGTAATATCCATTATTCCGAAATTAGTGTTTGTCCAGAATCCCATTTTGCATCCACCCCCCAGTAACGTGATCCGAAGTACCCTCGACGAGCGCTTCAATAGGAGACCCTGCACAATCCATGTGGACCTAAGAATGTTTATCTAGACCTATTTGGCTAGATGTAAAGTCCGTTTTTCCGGATATTTGCCGAGATCTACGGCCATTTCTCTAGACCTACTTTTCACGTCACCGGAAGTGACCTCTTCAAGTTGTCATAGCAACCCACACTCAAAATAATAATCCGTTAAAATTTAACGTATTACTATCCGTTAGGTAGTTTTAACAGATTAATCCGTTATATAAACGGAAATAGTACGTTATAGTAAGGGAATCTTCCGTTGTTGTATTGCACTGACGGACTCATCCGTTACATCAACGGAATATCCCAGTCAGCAAGTAATTATTGGTCCCACCTGGGCAAACGTGGGCATGTCGCGGGCTGTGGGGGCATGGGCAACCCTACACTGGCCCCAAGTGGGTTAAGTACTGGGAAGCCCACATTCTGAATTGGGATGTGTAGGCATCTCCACATTAACCTAACCACACCGGGCCGTCGTGGGCATCACCGCACCAAGAGTTATCTAACTTGAATGAACCTAATCATTTGTTTTACTTTTATGAGCAGGAAATTGTAATTTTAAAATTTATCTGCATGTATAATTACGTTTGCGATTAATGAGCAATATCGGAATTATATGCCAAACATGTCCGACTCTGTCCGATCGATAGAATTTTAATTTTTTTAAATTTCTTCCTCGACAAAGAGAAAGCACTGAATTAAAAACCACATGAGAGTTAATCAGCGCAGTCAATAGCAATGCGGTTTGAGTTAAAATCATTAAACATTGGGCATTACGAACGATTCCGAAGATCTATATACTGAGAGGATTTTTCTCTTAACTCGGACGTTAGAGTTACGTGAAAAAGTCCACTCAATATAAACCCATCCTCGCGAGGACTTGACTTGACTTGACTTGGGAAGATGTATAAACCCAGTTTGCATGGGATAAAATTTAATAAATTTCCGGTTACCAGCAAGGGCCCAGCGTTGAATCCGTTAAAAAATAAGAATCCGTTACAATAACGGAATATTCCCTCGATTCCCTGGGGACGGACTTTTCCGTTAAATTTAACGGATAATAAAATCCGTTGAATCCGATAAAAAAAAGGAATCCGTTACAATAACGGAATATTCCCTTGATTCCCTGGGGACGGATTTTTTCCGTTCGAGTAAACGGAATTTTATTTTGAGTGCAAGGTCAAGGGTTAGAGGTCAGTCACGCCAACTTTCCCAACCACGAATGCTAAGAGATTTCACCTTTCTCTACAACTGGTGGATAGGTCACAAAAAATACTGGACGGGCTGACACTCGCAATAAGGGCTCTCAGTTTGTAACTCCGTATTTATGAATTTGCCATCCCGCTTTGCACAAATAGTCTCCAACGGCAACAACAACTGTCGCATCCCCCTCCCCCCCCCCCTCACTTGGCAGAGTAATCGGTAAACATGGGTGGGCCTAGAGCAGTATCGTCATATCCGAAATTGAACAAGCAGTCAGAGGATGCTAGGTCCCCCGCCAAAATGGCAGCAATATTTATAAGCGCTGTCGGTTTCAGAAGATATCATGAGGATGGCAACAGCTACTTCACAGGCGTAAGAAGCAGAGGGGTCTTTCCACCTTCCCAGGTTTTGAGATCAACCCCGAATGGCTGACTGAATGTTGATTGCTACTGTAATATATTTTCTTTACCATGTAGCATGAAAATTATGTAACCGAAATGCAACCCCAAGAGACAATTCATGGCATATTATCTGCAAACTAAATTTGACAAGAATATGAAGGCATCCTCAACCTATTGCCCAGAAACCAAATTTAGACTTTGCCACAAGGAGTCACCACCTGTAGGTGCAAGCAGGCAAAACACAATCTCAAATGACATCTCATGTCATGGTATCGGCATATGAACTTTGAGACTCTGAAGAGGGGTCCTCACGTTATTGCCGGTACTAGATGCCCACCGGTGTTCATGTTATTTGGGGAGGGTCACATATGAATACAAAATTTGAAAATAATCTGATGAGCAGTTGCCAAATTATTGCCCGGAAACAAATTTTTCCACCAGGAGACGCCACCTGTAGGCAGAAGCGGGAAAAATACAATCCCAAGGAACATGGTATCTTGGGGACATCTGCATACCAAATTTGAGAAGAATCCGATGAGGGTCCTCAAGTTATTGCCCAGAAACCAAATTTAGATTTTGACACCAGGTGACGCCACCTCTAGGCGCAAGTCAGTGAAATGCATTATCAAGCGACATCTTATGTCACGGTACTTTCATACAAAATTTGAGAAGAATCCGATGGTCAGTTCTCAAGTTATTACCCGGAAACGAATTTGTGATGTTGCCACCAGGTGGCGCCACCTGTGAGTGCAAGTGAGCGAAAGGCAATCCCAAACAACAGCTCCTGGCATGGTAAATGCATGCCAAATATGAGAAGAATCCGATGAGCCGCAACGTTTCTCATGTTACCCAGAAAGGTACATATGTAGGATATTTCAAAGAAATTCGACCAAGTGTTTCTAAGTTATCACTTACAGCATGGAATAATGGAATGAACTCTAATGGCGCCACCTCCGGGTGGATTTTGCTGAAACGCATCACCAACAGTGTTTTGTCGCAGGGAATGCATTTACCAAATTTCGAAGAAATCCGACAAATTGTTCGAAAGTTATCGCTCGCGAAGGATTTGAACAAACATGAACGGACATGCATTAAAGATTGGAACAAGACCCAGTGGCGCCACCTACAGGCGGATCTTGCTGAAACGTAATACCAGCGACTTCTTGTCGCAAAGAATGCAGATGCCAAATTTTGGAGGAATCCGACAAAGCATTTAGGAGTTATCGCTTACGCAGTATTTGCACGGACATCCACTAAATATTGGAACAAGACCCAGTGGCGCCACCTACAGGTGGATCTTGCTGAAACGTAATACCAACAGACGTCTTGTCGCAAAGAATGTAGATGCCAAATTTCGGAGGAATCTGACAAAGCATTTAGGAGTTATCGCTTATGAAGCATTTGCACGAACATCCACAGACATGCACTAAAGATTGGAACAAGACCCAGTGGCGCCACCTACAGGCGGATCTTGCTGAAACGTAATACCAACAGACGTCTTGTCGCAAAGAATGCAGATGCCAAATATCGGAGGAATCCGACAAAGCATTTAGGAGTTATCGCTTACGAAGTATTTGCACGGACATGCACTAAAGATTGGAACAAGACCCAATGGCGCCACCTACAGGCGGATCTTGCTGAAACGTAATACCAAGAGACGTCTTGTCGCAAAGAATGCAGATGCCAAATTTCGGAGGAATCCGACAAAGCATTTAGAAGTTATTGCTTACGAAGTATTTGCACGGACATGTCCGTGCATGCACGTACACATAGAAGCAAGACCCCAGTGGCGCCACCTACAGGCGGATCTTGCTGAAACGTAATACCAAGAGACGTCTTGTCGCAAAGAATGCAGATGCCAAATTTCGGAGGAATCCGACAAAGCATTTAGAAGTTATTGCTTACGAAGTATTTGCACGGACATGTCCGTGCATGCACGTACACATAGAAGCAAGACCCCAGTGGCGCCACCTACAGGCGGATCTTGCTGAAACGTAATACCAAGAGACGTCTTGTCGCAAAGAATGCAGATGCCAAATTTCGGAGGAATCCGACAAAGCATTTAGAAGTTATTGCTTACGAAGTATTTGCACGGACATGTCCGTGCATGCACGGACACATAGAAGCAAGACCCCAGTGGCGCCACCTACAGGCGGATCTTGCTGAAACGTAATACCAAGAGACGTCTTGTCGCAAAGAATGCAGATGCCAAATTTCGGAGGAATCCGACAAAGCATTTAGAAGTTATTGCTTACAAAGTATTTGCACGGACATGTCCGTGCATGCACGGACACATAGAAGCAAGAACCATTTTAAAGTCCCCGGCCGCGTTGCGGCGGGGGACAAAAAGAGATCGCATGTGGAGTGCATCGTATAGAGCTTCAAGAATTATCAAACGAAGAATAATCTCTTCTTGCGCCTTCTTTGCAGAGTGAGGTATTTTGAAATACAATCCTGTAGAAACTGGTGACGGGACCAACAAGTTTCATTGTGTTGAAGAAATACTGAACGGTATGTCTAAATCGTGTTTGAGGTGTCAGATCCTTCATTTTATTACCCATTTTCTTTCCAGATATATTTATACTGATTACGAATGAATGTGTTGTATAATATGATACTCACAGAGCTCGAATTTGGGCTGGTGACAACGACAGCATAAATATGATGTGCACAGTTCGAGTGTCAGTTCAGACTGACAAGGTTCTCGGTCGACTTCGGCTTCATGTATCCGACGGAGGCAACGGAACTCGGATGAGGAGTTGACAGAATGGCGTCGTAAACTCGGCACTTTCATATGGATTAGCTCCGGCGGGGCTATAATCTGTGAATATATATATATTTTGTTAAGGTCATGTCAGCTTTAAGGAAGTTCGCTGGCAGTTTTTGGACTTTGGCGGTCTTTTTCCATATCTATGCCTGTTTTTCCATTAGGTTATCTCCCTTCCTAGGTTGAGATACGGATTTCTTTCAAAAGTCTTTTAGCCGAAAATTTCAGTCCATTTAACAGTGTCTACAGATAAAAAAATGCACACGAACCTGTATTATTTTCCTCGTATTACACAATTATGAATGCAACAACACACATTATAGTAAAAGTTAATTACTTTGATTTACCACCAGCGGACATCCTTAAACGTATAAAATAGACATTCCCATTTATTTCGGGAAGCTGATGGGATTGAAAAAAATGTATTCTGGAAAGTTCTGATATTTCACGGTGAAAAACATTGTGCCACAATCTTTGTCAGCACATGAGAGATGACCGTTGTATAGATGTATACCCCTGGAACGTAATACCACTACTATTTAACGTGTAGTAGACAGAAAATTCATGTATCGGGGATTATTTTAATCGAGCATATGGTCTGTTTTGAAACAAATAACACCGTTAGTGCTTTAGATGGACTTATCCAATAGAAGTGAGCAAAGTTTTATTACGATGTGTCTTCGCTCTGTGACCGAGGTAAACTCTAGCCCTATCTGGCCTGGGCGATTTGGGGTGTATCGCAGCCTGCATGGGGGGGGGGGAGGCGGAAAGTGCCCCCCTATATATTTTCTCTACCACTAAGGCTAGAGCACTGAAACTTACCACACAGTATCTTGGGTTCAAGCTCTACCGGAAAATGTAAAAAAATCCAAGATGGCCTCCATGATGACGTCACAGTGACGTAATCTTCTCGGAAGCCATTTTTCGGCCTTTTTGGGGTCGATTTTTCGAAATTTTCATTTTTCAGATTTTTCCCTCGAAAAAATCTAATAAAATAGAGAATAATTAGTTTTGCATAAATAAAATACTTTTAAGGCCTTTTAGGCAAGGAAAATGTGAAAAAAATGGAGCGAAAAGATTGAAAAACACGACTTTCGCGGATACCACATGGCCGCCATTTTGAATTTACTCATGATCCTCTGTCAGGGGGTTATTGAAAATAGGCTCAAAATGACCCCAATAAGATAAGCTTAAAAGTCACCAAGCTTCAGCCTCCTCGGTTTTGTCGTTTCGGAGCAGCAGAGAAAAGTTCACTGGGGGGGGAGGGGGACATTTTCCGCCCCCAGCCCCCTCCCGGCCAGGTAGGGTTAAGGGTCACAATGGAATTATCAAGTTCAGCTGGAAAGAAATACTGGAGTCCCCTTTCGACCACAGATGGTCGAATACTCTTTCGCGCAAACCTGCTATATCTGTATATCTTCTCAAGGAGAACACTTGTACCATTTACTCCAAGGAAAATGACATGTATACAGTAAACAATGAAACCCTGGTATCCCCTTTAAAATTTCTTCAATATTCCCGGAACACCCTAAAAAGTAAAAAAAAGTGGTCGCCCTTGGTTCAGTGTTCATAGAAATCTGTACGAGCTATTTCGATAAAATTACACTGTCTGATATTCCACGTCGAGCGCTAATTAAAAATGGTGGTGATGGGGGGGGGGGGTGGAATGGAAACCCTGACCTACCAGGTTTTGTCAGATTGCCTATGCCGTAAATCAGCCCCGAATTTCACGTCCACCGAAAGGGGCATAACTCAAGCTGTAAAACATTCGCTCCCTGACCCCAGCCGGTTTGTTGGCGAACACAACTATTGATTGCCACCTTTCGGTTTGGAAAACAGACAATGCACAACAGGATAGTACTATAGATATCAGCAAATATAAAGGCATGAATAATTATCATTTGGTTAAAACCGGTCGGTCTCTCCTCTTATGAAATTAGAGAGGAGCTTTGCCTGAGAAACTCCTTGGTGAACCCTACATGGATTAATCCTTCCGCACTATATCTCTGGATCAAACTCCGTCATTTTCTTATATTTTTTTTGAATTTGTTTTTATCCAATTGTCCCCGCTAAAAGAAATAATTATATTTTGTGAAATAATATAGATTGGTTACTTTTAAGGAAAAATGCAGATCAATTTGAAGAAAACACGTTTACATGGCTGCCATTTTGATGGTACTTTTCTTGGCGGTCGTGCAAATCGGCTCAGAACACACCAACACGCACTGGGCGAATGGCATAAGTTTTCAATTTCGGAAACTCACCGGAAACCCATTGGGAACTGTAGCGACACGGTTTCCAAGCCAGTCTCCCACAGCTTTCCGGAAATCGAAATTTGCGTTTTCACGCAGTGATGGTACAAGTTGGAATTAATGTTTCAGTCTTTACTTTTGTTTTCCTCTGGTTATTGAGTTAGACTGGACGGGCCGAGTGATGGACAGAATGACAGTCCACCATTTGAACGCATTATTACTTCCACCGTAAATGCGACGGAATTCGGTTTGGGACTATTCGGCTAATCACAGGAATACAGCATTATGAATAATTTCAAAAACGTTTGATACACGTTCCGTGATATTTTTACATTGTTCTGGCGAAGGAACTACAAAACGAATATTTCCCCCGTCCATTCTCAAAATCGCTTCCACCAATGAGCTGCGCCCACTGTGCTCCAATTACTTTGTGTAATAAACGTTGTATAACCCAAATCGCTTTCAGAATTTTCTTCTGTCTTCGTTGCTGTTGCTGGTGGTTGACAAAGTAACGAACACTAGTTATTGTGGAATGCATCAGTTTCGGTATTTGTGGAAGAATGTTATGCAAATGTAGTCCGGACACAACAAGACAATGCATGGAAAATGGACATAATTACAATAGTCTAGTAATATCTTCTGATATTGAAAATAGAGGAGGGATCTGGGAAATCGCCGAGCGTCATATAAGCAGTTGAGACATTTCATATAAGCAGTTGAGTCGCAGAGTGATCTATCTTACATGTAAGTGGCGCTTTTTATAGCTTATATTTGGCCTGGTATTCGGGAAACACATTCTATCGAACAACATAACATAGCACGATGCATTAGTCCAAAGAAAGCAGATTTCTTTCCGTTGATTGTTCGTTTCATTGCAGTTGGTCCATCTGGTATATCACGTGGTGAATCACTCCAACCGTTGACACCATTGATAGAAGGTCAGCCGAATACTCTGCAGTGTGCCATTCTCAGCTCCCGACCAAAACCGTTCATCTTCTGGTTTGACGGCGATGTTTTGATTCGACAGAACATTACCATTGCATACAGTCCAGCACAGTACGGCGGACAGTCTACTACTTCAACTTGGCGGTTCATACCTGACCGAACGCACATTGGTAAACAGATCCAGTGCGTTGGCTACAACAGTGTGGCGAACGACATCAGGAAGTTAATCATTTCTCTCAGTGTCACGTGTAAGTTGACTAGTCGAGAGTGCTACATAAATAAATGTTCACACGACAACTTGGCTTGAATAACCTTCTTGCCCATGGACCTTATTGGGACAGAACAAATTGCTCTAGTTAGCAGTAACGTACATGAAGCGGCATAGTATAACAGAAAGGCATATTACCATACTGACTGAAATTCTAATTGTAACCAAGAATTCCACAAAAGGTTCTTTTAAGTTATGGTGTTTAGTTGCGGCGGATCGACTTGAATATTGAGAGGCGAAGGCAGACAGGGATGTGACAGGGAACTGGTGGCACTCGTCCCACAATCAACGGGTCCAGTTGTTGAATTTTAGGGGTGATTTAAGGCACTTTAAAGAGTATAATGTTTCGCATTTGTTGTTATATCATAGCCGCGCTTTTTTATAGATGTTTCGGTGGAAACTTCGAAAGATGTGAACGCATGATCATTGGCACCAGCTTCAACGGAATGAGGAAAAATCCTTTTACATAAGTAGAAATCTGCATATTTGACCTGTTCGGGGCTTTTTCGTTCACTCTACTGCAGGTTTTCTTTGTTATTACCAAACTCGTGGTTGTACGATGAAAACTTATCAAAGAACTTACATGCGTAACTCACATATTCGTTCGACTTATCACAAAGACTCTGGTACCGATAAATTACTCCGCACACATTCGCATTATCGTCTTGGGGCCAGATATTATTGGGGACACAGTATATATTTGGCGTGGACACATCATAGCGCATATTTACTATTAAGCACGAGAATAAAATAATCGTGATAGCCATATGAACCCACATGTACCAAAAACAAATTATTTTTATGACTATAAGACAACTTATCGTGCAACTTCTTATTCAGACAATTGTTCGGTAAGTCCTGACGGCGCTGATATAACCCGACCTTGTTATAAAGTTGGTCAAGTGATTATGTTCATCGGGTGCAAGTCGGGACATGGAACCACCTGATACAAATTATATTAGTAAAGCGACAACATTATGTCTTGGGGGGAACATAGAAAGACTTTATCTGACCAAATGCCTATAACAATGCCTACCCGATTCAATCACGCCATGATGACATAGTATACAGTGGCGTACATGATCCATATGGTATAGATTCCAGTCAACGCGCGTATAGGAACAATTTGAACGCTTCGTAGGTCAGATCTCCCCTGACCTCAAAAAACACAAAGTAAATGTGGCTGAGATTCAGAAAATGACTTGACGATTGTGTGCTCCTGTAATTCGCAGAACATCATGTAACAGATTTACATTGATATAATTATGATTTTATTTGAAGACCCATTGACAGTTGTGGCTAGCATTGAACCAGAACAAGTGGGTATACACACAGACGTAACTTTTGCCTGCAATGCAACGGGATATCCTGAAGGCCGGCTAGTGTGGTTCAAGGGTGAAGAAGTGATATCTGCAATTCCGCATTTCACTCTGATATCTGTGGAAGAATACAACCTGGGAGAATATACATGTGTGGCTCGAAATGATGCTGGAGATAAAATTAAAGTCTCCAAAGTACTCAAAATTGCGCGTGAGTAATATTGACTTCACAGCTATGCTTCCTTCGCCTTCACAGTAGATCTAGTTGGAAAATGCATGCAGAGTTTACATGCATGCCAACTTTGTGATGTTTCCGACCATTTTTTTATTCGTAACACCTACTAATATGATACTAATATGGCCACTAGGCAGCCAGTATCGCGCATTTTCCGATATCAACGATCTGTTGCACGGAAAGCTGGAGAGGAGGTAAGTATTCTCTGTTGCTTCAAATACATCTGAACTGTATTCTGGGCGAAGATTGGACGTGATTGATCAATTCCCATGACAGTCATCATGGGGACATATAATGCTCCCCTCTACTAAACTGTCTACCCTGATTTTTAGGCTATCATATTACCAGAACAAGGTTTTTTAGTCGTTTTTGTTCAAAATATCTGTTTCTTTTTCTTCGAGGACAAGTGATTAAACTATTTTATTTCACATTAGAGTATTTATTAATTTATCATGTAGTTTTTTTTGCAAAAAATGAGTATTTTGAAAATGACGTCGCTGTGGCATAATCAAAACCCTGGACAGGCCTGGACAGGTCCCAAAAGTCCCGTGCCAGATAGATTTAACCGATCGAAACGATACTTGGCATACATGAACGAGACCGAAATTATTCATTCAAATGTGATCCTTCAACAAATATGGTCACCTTCTACCAATCAATGATTCCCAAAGTCGAGAATTGCACCGATTTGAAAAGAGCATGTTTGGTGCGGGTACAAAAATCCCCCGAATGGAACGTAATTTCACGCATGGGTAGTACACGACGTATAGATTAACAAGCACTGTTCCATTTTGCTATTGATCGATCGGTCTGGCCATATTCATTTGACCTAGCTTTTCAAACAAAACAAAGAACTTCTGAGGTGTACTTCCCTGGAACCGCTGTGCCGATTGACGGCCTGCTTCCCTTGCATGATCAAGGGCGGTATCTCAAATTTCTTCATTTGAAGTTGACACAAAAATAAATATGGCAACCATTGACCAATTAAAATAATCGGATTTTCAAATACTGGATTATGATGGCGGAAGAGGAAATATATATGTTATTCGACATGGTAATGATGAACGAATGGGTTCCAAAGTCGAGAATTGCACCGATTTTTCAGAATGGAACCTAAAATGGGCGCGATGGGCTACAAAATTTACCTATTTGGAATGAAATTTCACACGAAAGTAGTACACGATGTGTAGATTAAGAAACAGTGTTCAGTTTTGCAATTCAGTGATCAGCTGTTTGGTGGTCATATGGATTTGACCTAAGTTTTAAACTACTTCGGACGAACTTCTCAACCGATCAGTGCAATAATTGGCATAAATGCTCGCTGAATCGAGGTCTCACAAAATTCTTCATTTGAAGTTGACCCCAGAAGAAGTTGATTTTGAGACCTGTCCTAGCCAGGGGGTCTATTTCGGCCCCTCTAATTATTTTCTCACCATTTGAGAGCTATTTTTTTTATTTATTCAACTTCTCCCCAAAAACTGCATGATAAATTAGTAAATATTAATCTGATGTGAAACAAAATTGTTTTTGCCCACTTTTCCTCGCAGAAAAGCAGGCATTTCGAAGAAAAATTACAAAAGCATCATTTTTGTGGTACCCCCACCTTGGCGTCATCTTGAATTTACCCATGATCCACTGCTCTGGGGTTATGCAAGCAAACTGAAATTGACCCCAGTATGATAAACTGCTAAGTCGAAGAGTGTCAGCTCTCAATGTAATGTCTTTCCGGAGATAGTACAGAAAGTTTTGCTGGGGGTCCATAATGCCCCCCCCCCCCCAGGTCTGGTAGGATTAAATGAAAGACGATCGCATAAAAATTCAATCGCACTGAGAAATCGCAAGAACCGCAAAGAAGAAATGATATCCTTTGGTAGTTAGTATTGAATTCGTGGACAATAGACGAACACAACAACTAGGAAATACAACCTCACGATATGAGCGACGGCAGTCATGTGGTGAGTGTTGTATGTACTCGCAGACGTTTTCTCGATACGAACTTGTATTCTACTAAATGTTTTCCCTGTTTGGGCCCCATCTTTTATCTTACGATCACATATATATTTCATCGTCACTTTACATCAGATGAATTGATGAGACTAATACATAAGTGCTCTTGAATAGTTTTATCCAATACCGCTCAAGCTGGTGTTAAGGGCCATGTGGGCATACCATTAATGATGTCTACATGAGCATCTACAATAAAGGCGACTGAGATACAAATCTTCACTGGGACCATTTTTGGCTCTTGTGATATGGTTAGATATTCAGTCGGAATATTGACCTAAGGGGTTGTATGACTTCTTGACAGTACTCCTGCATCCTTTCCCGCCATCTTTATATGCTGTGCTTAATTGTGATCAGTTGAGATTTTATTTTCAGGGCGGTGCTTCCTATACCAACTTTGCGCCGGAATCAACTCAATGCATTATTCATTACAGATACCATTGAATATTTCTTTGATCAGTTCTCATCTTTATTATATAAGTGTCTGATGCGACATTCAATATACCTCGTCGCTATACAGTTAAAATATTGGTGAACGCGACGTTACATTTAATTCTCTGTCTCAATTTACCGTCGTCCTCAAAAGAAATTCGCATAAATAATCGAGAGATTACGAAGATAATTTCCAAATATGATGGTTTCCCTCTAGTGAAAATCGGTCAACTCTTTTCAATGGTGAAAGCAAAACATCTCACTGTTCTTTAGAAACACTCTATCCAGTTGAATTTCCAAGTCATTTTCTAGAGTTAGATCTATCCCAGTCACTCTTTGATTGTGACTATCTATACGCAAAAATATAAAGAAATAAGGATGAATAGAGTAAAGAATACTGTTTATATAAAAGCTGACTATCTACCTCAGTCAGTCATCTGACATTGGTTGGGTCATGTAAAGACTGTGACGAAGGCTATGACACTATCCGAAATGTCCCCTATCTCCACTCGTGCCGTGAACTCGGTTTAGTAGCGGATCAAATGGCATGTCGAGTCCGAGGCACCAATGGAGACAGTCGTATCTTGACATAATGAGGGGGGGGGGGACGGGTAGGAAAATCGAACTGACAAATCCGCCTGAATCCTGGAACAACTATATGTACACTGCCCACAAATTCTCACCTTAGAGCTGCCCTCCGCTCAAGCTCGCATCCAAAATCTGTCAGAAGATGACGTCACGAGGTTACGCGCGGGGACACTTGGGATATGACATTATCCAAAGTGTCCCCTATCTCCACTCGTGCCGTGAACTCGGTTTAGTAGCGGATCAAGTGGCCTTCGAAGTCCTCGGCCAAATCGAATATGCCATAATATTGAAATCCCAGCCAACCTCCATTACTCAGAACCCCAACCCCAAACAAATCTCACCAAATTCTTCGTAGGACCCTTTTTTCAGCAAAATAATTCCTCGTAGAAAACACTAAGTTACCTCTGAAATCCGATATAGATAGTGTATCACAGCCCTCGGCTCACGTGAACAATGTCCACTAGGGGGTTTGTCCCCCTTGAGCCAAGAACTGATTTCCCAAATCTCACAAAGTTACTTTAATATATATTATCAATTCAGACCATTCATAGCAATATTAAAAGATACCAGTTATGGTTTGGTGCACGAACGTTCGTTCTATCCCCCAAATATAACATCGCAACATTGTATCCATGTGGCTTCTCAGTAATGACGCGTTGAATGGATAGAAAACTGACCCAATTATCCATCAATAGCCGAACCCCCCTATGGGGATAATTTACTGAAGTCCGCATTTACACATTGCCCCTTGGCAAATCGCCAGATCATGAAAACCGCTCAACAGTTATAAATTCAGTCACTCTGACTCTCAACTTCACCCAACTGGGTGT
Source organism: Hanleya hanleyi (assembly GCA_036873755.1). Lineage (NCBI taxonomy): Eukaryota > Metazoa > Mollusca > Polyplacophora > Lepidopleurida > Hanleyidae > Hanleya > Hanleya hanleyi. The sequence continues at coordinate 39,731 of JAVTVY010023414.1, forward strand.
CTTCCAGACGAAGGGGAAGGGGGGAATTCAGGGAAGTGGGAGAGGACAGGAGCGGAGAGCGGGGGGAGGGGGGGGGGTTAAAGAAAAAACATCCGTTCAAACCACGTTGCAGATGGTCTAACAAGTACTCAAGAACTTGCTCAAAACTGATATTTGTTCAACAAGTCACTCATAAAAAGGATGTAGTTACACCCTAAATAATATGTCCTGTCAGAAGAAGTACCAAATTCAATCAGCAGATCAAATGAACATCCTCATCGTTTACACAAATCACGCACTGCACCGCCATGCTCGACCACCGGTCAGTATATATTACACGCACGGCACCGCTATGCTTTTTCTCGACCACCGGTCGATCTATATTACTGTCACCGACAGAAATTAAAAGCAACCACCGATTGCCAACACATTCAACGTAGCCACCGGCTACAAAAGGATGTAACACACTTCAAAACATGCACATAAAGTAAATTATCTCACCAACGATAGACAGCAGCATCCAAAATCTGGCAGAAGATGACGTCACGAGGTTACGCGCGGAGACACTTGGGGTACGCCACTAAACGCATCCTTTCAATGTTTCCCAAATTCTGTATTGAATATCGTACACCGACGGTAAACTACGATCATAGCGTGGAAGATGTCTGGCGCTACGTTTCGAAACTTCTAATTCCGCTTAACCCGGGGTTAGAGACCATGTGCTTTACATCCATCTTGATGTTCAAATGAACAGACACAATGGACGGGTGACTGGGATTCATGCCCAGGGATGGTAAACTCATAATGGTCAGGATAATGGTCAGTGATTAGGATTTTATGTGAAAACATCATCACCGCTTCTCACGTGTAGGAAACTACATGTATCTCGTGTTTTCGTTATTCTTATTTCATACACGTTTGAACTTGGTGCTGTCACACGAAACAGGTCTTTCGATTATTGACGCGGAAATTCTTTTAGTGACGACGATTGAATATTGAATTACGGATTAGAATTACGTTGAGCACGTTGCATAACGTTGTACGGCTGTTTTGGGCCATTATTATACAGACAAAACGTGCATAAATGTAAGGGTTATCTAGAATAGTCGGAATGAAAGTCCGCATCCCATATTTGTACATTCAAAAGATAATTTTCTGGTTTCAGTGTCCCTGGTCATATATGTACTACAGAGAAACATAGGTCATGCATTGTAAATGATAGAGAAAGCTTCATTGCATTCAGGATAGCTTATAGGCATCTTGTCAGCCATGGTCAGTTTCCGAAGTGTTCCTCTGACATAATTATGTAATAGTTATCGAATGCATTCTTCTTCTCCAGAGCCACATCGGGAACAGATAGAAAGAACACGGGAATGGATGTTCATCATCTCTCCTGCTGATGTGCGCTAGAACAGCGCAGTAAAACGCATTCCCCATTTCCAATGGTTTTTTAACGGAGCAAGGAAATGCCGACTGTGTGAATGGCCCAACTTACGCTTCATAGGACGGTAAACACTTCCTTTATATGGAAGCCCAGTCTGGCCATTCGCATCCTTCTCCCTGTTGTTCTGTTGTTGTTGGACGCGAGATTCTGTCGAGATTCAGATGACACTATCGAAAATTCATCGTTAGATCCTCGTCATTTATAGCTGTTAGTCTTTATCGACGAAAGTGTGAGAGTGCGTGATTACTCTCGCGCTCTCGGACTATCACCATAGCAAAATGATGAGCGAGACTACGAGGGAATTGGACTAGTCGACAGTGTCGTTTGAAGCTCGACAAAATACAGTAATTTTTTTTCCTGCTGTTGTGGAAGGGGAGAGTGCAAGATTTCAAACAAAAGCTCTCAAACGTTCGCCTTGTAAAACGAACAGATGACTGGTCGACCACGCTGTCGGCAGTGGCCGCATTGAGTTTCTGCTGTTTTGCATGCCAATATTTCAACTCGTCCGACTTGACAGAACAGATGAAACTAAAAAGGGGAGGAGTTCATTCGTTATTATAATGTCTGAATCGCAGCGTTATCTGATACATGTACTAGATACATATGGTAAGCTGATCACAGAACATAGGTCATGCGTTGTAAATGAATTATCTGGGTCCAGTTACCGACAGTTTATCAGTCCAGCTTATGGGGCTTGCTACACTCTTACAATGTTGAGAGAATATGTATGATCTCGCCAGCCAGAAAACCATCCGAATATTTTCGTAGGATCTGATATAATAGTTTACTTATCGCATCGGGCGATAATTTATGGGTCCGGATTAGTCTGAGAAGATAACTATAGCAGCTATTCCGACAGAATTACTGTCCCCAAATGTATCTGTCGAACTAACTTGAACGAATCCGTCTCATTTTATTTTATCATAAACAGACAGAGAATAATGTATATCCTCGCTGTCCTTCTCCTGACAATGAGTCCAGGTGAGTAATTGGTTATTGCTACAACTTCGAATAATGCACGCACAATCGACCAGGTGATCACTCATGTTTATTATCTGAATTCCATGTAATCATAAGACTTCAAGAAGGAGCAAACTTGTTCTAGGTAAATGTGGACTCGATACTATTATTGATATTGGTGCTACTTAGGCCATTTACAGGTTTAGCCTCTTTGTGTTAAATTATTTGGTCCTGTTCACTATTAAGACAAAAATTAATGCTGTTAATGCAGTAGCTGGGGTATTGTGAAATATATATAAATAAGTGAAGATATTTTTGGTCATTTAGAAAGTGGTCGTATAACAGTATTTTCGGTAACTTGGGATTACACTATCCCAGTAATTCACAGACTCTAGTGCTGTAAATTGTTCGAGTCTCATGCTGAATTTGAGCTCGCATGGGACCCGAACACTAGAGTATTTGATGTAGTGGGATAGTATAATCCAAAAATAACAAAAAACATTGCTACACGATCACTTTTAGATGACAATAAATATCTTCATGTATCCAGCTACGGGACTCGACCAAGTTTCAGCACAAGAGTATGTGCTGTACTGGGAGAGTGCAATCCCAAAATAACAAAAATACAGTTATACAAATAAGTATTACTCCCAATATTTCCACACACGTGAAGGAGACAAAGACAGCTTCGTCAGATTCTTAGCGCCCAACTCTCAACAGCCATAGAATAATATGTATGTATATACATATAGATAAATCAATCTACTTTCCTGCAAACGAGAAACAGTTTTCAATAATGTTGATAAGACATCGTCATGTTCATATTGTCACATCGGTATAATCGATCGGTATTCTTTATTGAAATGAATTTCTCATTTCCGCTTTGACGGTGTCAGTTCATGCGAACATCATGACGGTCATGGCAACGCATGAGAGATATAGGCAAACGGTGGCGCATTGGTTAAGCCCAATCGTAAGTTTCACCGATCATAGCTATGATATCTTCGTTATTGATAAATAGTTGTGTATAATAGAGGTGACTGTTGGGCAGTTTGCTCAATTTCCGAAGCTTTTAACGTTGCCTTTCTCCACTGATACAATTTTCAGTACCCGTCAATTTGCAAATGAGAGCCTACTTCGTAGGAATATAACATAAATCCGTTTGAGGCGATTATGAGGTTATAATGACGTCATGTTATAATAACGGCGTCATAATGTGACAACATTGTTCAAAATGACACTTTTGAAACGAACATTCTTTTTCTGCACTCCATGATCAGTCCCAAGAATAATCACATTATTTCTGCTTAATTCACATAGAAATGTATTGCATACGTTACTGAAGATTGGAAATCGTCTTTTGTTCTCACGAAAACATGTTATTGTGTCGTCAGCATAATGCAATATGGTTCAGTTTCCAAACACTAACACATTTCTGGAATGTGGATATAGATAGAAAATCACCAAATCCGTAGTCATTGAGTTTCAATATATCGCGTATTTGATAGTTTTGGAAAATATATAATGCACTAAATGAACATATGACACTTAAACAGGTTTGATGCGAGTATGACTGCATGATGATGTCATAATGTATCAGAATTGCTCAAATTGATTTTTTCCTTCCTCTGTAGAATTTTATGATCAATATCATAAATAATCGAATAATTTTACTCAACTCATTCAAATATATACGGAACAGGCATATCTAATGATCGAGATCAGTGGGTTTTTCTCTACGAAAAGAAGTGTTAAGGGCTGTCGGCATAATGCACACAATTCTGGAATGAGGATAAAAAACAGAATAATACAGTCACGTCGCCAGTTCCGATCCAGTGTTAGTTCCGACCCACTTTATAAAACATTGCTCCTTGTCTCGACCAAGATCGCGCGAAATCTTAAAACATTTGGTTCATTCGAACAAGTTGATCAACCTTTCAATCATGGTTAAATTATATTATGCATTCATTGGATTTGTTAGGAGATATATCGTTGAAGACACTCCATACACACGACAACATCGATCCAAGCACAAAAGCCAATGACCTGCCGTCATGGAAAAATTGTCGTCTGCTGACGCTTTCGATCCAAGTTTTGATGTTTTGTTTCTCACATATAATTAGCATATGGTACTATATATCTGTCATAAATGTATTCACTCGAGTGTCACTCCAAAGCCTACCAGTGCCATCGCTGACAACAACTGATGGAGCCAGTTCAGAACCGCTATCATTCATGGATGGCCAAGCTGGGTCGTACCATAGCATGAAAACGTTCACTATACGCAAATTCGTAACTCGAGTGATGATTCGCATTGGTTTTTTTTAAATCTACTATTCAGAGGTAAAATAAATAAAACTACCAGCGATTAACGTTTTTTTCCAGTGAGTATTCGCCTATACGTCATCAGAGATATTTCAGGGTCCAATCTGCCAATATGAGCAGCTCGACCTCACCCCACAACCGCATTCTGTAACGCCAAATGTTCACTTATGAGATAAAGACATGCAAAACGAAATATCCAACAAAGACCCTATTCTGGGAGAAAAGTTATCATGTTGACGATTACATTGGTGTATATCTGGGTCAAGGATCAATGCCAAAACGAGGCTGGATCGGAACTGGCGACAGTGGGTCAGAACTGACACCTCTCGCTGAGAAATGTAATCTTATATACAGTTCAGTTCATCATCAGCTAGGTTACTTTGCTAATAACGTCTGTAAACAATTGTACTGCAATCATGATAATCAAACGATTTCCCTTTGAAACAGATGAAAATTTCACTTTGGTGAGTCGGAACTGGCGACGTGTCTGTACCATGAGAGTTGATAGTGTGTTTTAAACTGTAGCATATTTTGGTATCTTTGGAAAGGTTGTGTAATGCACTAAATGATTAGATCACATTTAGACATGTTTGGTGTGATCATGCTGCAACATAGTCATTGACGCCATAATTTGACAACACTGTTCAAAATGACACAAAAATATCGTCGTCCTACGAATTCGCTGGTCAGTATCAAATATCACAGTGTTATTCCTCGAATAACCTTGACATATATTGGATATGTATTACTGATGATTCCAGATCATATTCTCTCTCCTCGAGAACACATTTCACATGTAGGTGGCGTCAGCGTAATACGAAGGGCCCAAATCTCAAGCATTGTAGCAGTATTTTCCATGAAGATAGAGTTATTAAATGCAGAAATCCGTTGCTCATAATGTTGATAACCGCAAAACAGCAATCACTTAGATGATGTTTGTGACTCCCTAACTGATTTATTTCTATTGCGATATATTTATAATATTTTAGAATATTTTAGAACTTTTACTATGGACGCAACGTAAGTGGGTTGCCAGGATATCTGCGTTGTAGTCGATTTCTCCCGATGAAACCCACCCAAAACGCATGTGGCAATGTCTGCATATATTGTCAATTCATATTGCACTGACCGTATCGATTTGCCTTCATATATATTGCACATAATGTGACGTTGTTGTGTCTTAATCATGCCATAGCTTTACGTGATTATAGTTTAGAAATCTCAAGTGTATAGCTACATGTTCAACACGCCCACCTACCCGTTCCCCATTCCAACACCTCACCCGACAAGGGTAGAATCGGCTTTGTTGGAAAATTTATCTAATCTGGCTGCCATTGGCAACCTGTGGCATTTCTTCATTGAATGTATCTTAAATAATTGTACATCCATCAATCAGCCTTAATAAATTAAACACATTTATGTACATTTATTCTATTTAGTCAGCTAGATACCGTTCTTTTTTGATAAACAAGGTGACTGCAGCATTTTATGCTACAAAACGGTATTGACGTATACATTCTTTGAGAGTATGGTCGAAACTGAGAAAAAGCAAACACAAAAATATAGATATAATATGTTTAGAAAACACCTGGTTAGGGACTACAAAAAATCCTTAAAATTTGCCAATCAAGCTTCAAAAATAAAGCTATGTCGAAAAGGTTTCAAAAGAGTTCATCCAACCATTTATTTGTTGGGGGAAAAAATAGTAAAAGAAAAACAAACCACATGTACGTACATCGCTGCAATTTTGCATTACCAAAATGTAATTCACTCTGAAAATATGCATGCAATAAGAAGCTGTAGCTTTACGTTCCTCGACCAGGAGAAAGTGTGCTTTGGGATCAAGAATGACCATAATGAAAAGAAAATGAAAATAAAATGTCGGATGACTTCATGGTTGCCATCATAAATTTGCACACGCGCTGAAATGCATGGTTGGGGAAACATGCAACGAAATGATAAGCACCGGAGTCAACTAATATGTATTTTTAAGGTGAACATGTACCAAAATTGGAAGGAAAATGTGAATATAAGATTACTTCTTATGTTCGCCATTTTGGTGCAAATTGGCTGATACTGAGCCTGACATGACTGGCTTTGGTATGAAGGAGTTCAATAGTGGGAAAAATATGATCTGGGTTGAAAGTATTTCTATTGGAAGGGATACACTAATTTCAGATAACATATGATGGCCGCCATTTTGAATTGTCCATGGTGCTTCTCACATAAAAGTACAAAAAATGGCACAAGGTAGTTCGAAAATATTAGGTTATCAGCCAGGAATAGTGTGAACACGATAAATGTGTGAATTGTGGTAAGACAATTGCCGAAAATGTAACGCCTCTCGATAATTTGGTGGGGAAAATGTCTCTAGACCCGCGAGGTGAATCTACCATTTGTACATACTATTATGGAAATCAGCTCAAAGAAGTTCTAATAAGTTGAGCGATGAAGTCACCAAATAAAAATTGTTTTGTATTTTTTCCACTTGGTGTTACATTAAGAACTGAGATTAAATGTTTCATGTCCACATAAACTCGCAGGGCATCCGTGACGTCTTGCATGCCATTGATGGTCAAAAGCGAAAATATTGTCTGGTCGTACATGTACATCAATTGCCACATTATATCAACCAGCACATAATGCTATTAAAGCATTTTTTATCGCAGTTCCGTTCAGTTGACTGATCCACTATAGCAATAGTAGAAAGTATACATTATATTATCAGTGACGTTGCAATGGCGTCTCACTCACGTGCCAATTTGAGATATATCCATCAAAATCGTGCACTGTATTAGACATTATACATCCAATCATACCAACATGTTACAGTTTGATGAAATAATAGACTGGACAAAATTATAACATATCCTTACTCCCACATCTTTATCATTCCATATTGAAGGTTAGGGTACCCAAATTTAGAAGGCAAACGCCAGAAGTACAAACAAGCGTTATTGCCAGGAAATAGGTTGGGCTTTAAGAAAAACTTTGTCCACACAATTCCCTAGTAGGGGACGAAGAGGTTATAGTTATCTCAAAGTATAGATAATCCATTAGATACATATTAATTTAAGATGCAATAAAGCTTTCTTCAGTTCGACTGCATGCGCATTAAGTTTGACGAAACTATATACCAACAGCATATATTTGTAAATTTTTAACGGAGAAAACGAGCAAACACCATCGAGGAGTGAATGAATTTGAATGTCCTTTCATTTATAAAATGTAATTTCTTTAGAAACAGATAAATAACCTAATGTAAAGCTACTGAATTCTTAACATTATTTTGCAGAGGAAGTTAATTACGTGATAAATTGATCACACTGTGTCAGATAAACATGCGTGGGACACCTGCAATTTTTGACGAATAAATCAGTCTTAAATGGTTATCTCCAGACATCTTTCAGTTTCGGTTTAAAGAAATATACGTTAATACGTTTTACAACCTCTGGTGATTATGAATTTGTATAGACGAAAAAACTATACTTTTGGCAACTATCACAAAACTATAGATTGACACCATTTATATACTGATAAACCAAGAGTTGACATTTGAGGTGGCAGACGTGATATTATATTATATTTAAACGCAACATTAAAATTCTGGCGGAAAACGATGTCGGAGTGCTGGCAAGAACTCATATGACCCCACAGACAAATATACTGAGAGAATATTTCTAAAATACATCACAAGAACCAAGAGTGATATAAGATATAGCATACAGTCTCGAGATAATTACGTATAAGCTCTGTAACAATCGATTCTGCAGCTAACAAACATACATCCAGTAGAGCAGCAAACAAAATATGGACGATTGTGAACGTATGTGCATATGTTGTTACGTATGGTGATTAATATTTTAATAATATTAATTAATATTATCAAGTAGGATTGAATGGTATACGTATGGCATTCTTACCGCGTTCTCGCATGCATTCTTCCCCTATCGTGTATATTCGTGGGTAGTCGCAGTAGTTCTTTCTGTCACAAATCAGCAAGAATGCCTTAAGCCCAAGTCCCACTTAGGCGAATTCCTTTACGAAGCTTGACGATTTAAGATCGTAAGTATTGGTAAGATTCTCGCAAGCTATTCGTAAAGACATTCGCCATGATTCGTAAGCCATCGCTTCAATTCGTAAGAAAATCGTCGCCACGGTTTTATCGCCGCGTCAATTTCAAAATGTTCAAAAAATTCGCCAAGCAATGCGATTTTGCCTTAAGTCTCAAATATTAGTAATTTTATCGTAAGTCGTCGTAACTACGTTGTAATGCATCGTAATTAAGTCGTAATTTAATCGCCTTATTGGTAACAGTTCCGTTAATGATCGTTAAATGAAAAATAAATACTAATAGTTACGATAAAGCCCAAGTCCCACTTAAGCGAAGTTGTTTGCGAAACTTTGCGATGTATTGGTCGTAATGTTTCGTAATAAATCGCTTTACAAAAACCGGTTTTCCCGTCATTTGGGGCGAATAGATACGACATGTTTTACGAGTAATTACGACTGTTTGCGATGCAGTTACAAAGAAATACGATACTTTTACAACAGTTAGCGATATTCGCACCCAAATTTAGGCGAATCAGTGCGATACAGTTGCGAATATGTGCGATGTATTTGCGAACATTTACGAAGTGCATACGACTACTTGCCATTATTTCACGATGTCTCGCGAAAACGTACGAAGGTTTTACGACGTTTTTACGACGTTGTTATGACAGTTTGGGTAAAATGTTTACGATTACTTCGTATACCATCGTTTCCTGTCGTAAGTTATCGTAACTATTAGTGTTTATTTTTCTCTTGACGATTATTAACGGAACTGTTACAAATAAGGCGATTAAATTACGACTTAATTACGATACACTACAACGTAGTTACGACGACTTACGATTGTTTACGATAAAATTACGAATATTTGAGACTTAAGGCAAAATCGCATTGCTTGGCGAATTTTTTGAACATTTTGAAATTGGCGAATGTCTTTACGAATAGCTTGCGAGAATCTTACCAATACTTACGATCTTAAATCGTCAAGCTTCGTAAAGGAATTCGCCTAAGTGGGACTTGGGCTTTACTTAGGAAACGATTGTATACGAAGAAATCATAAACATTTGACCCAACCTGTCATAACAACGTCCTAAAAACGTCGTAAAACCTTCGTACGTATTCGCAAGACATCGTGAAATAATGGCAAGTAGTCGTATGCACTTCGTAAATGTTCGCAAATATATCGCACATATTCGCAACTGTTTCGCTCTGATTCGCCTAAATTTGGGTGCGAATATCGCTAACTGTCGTAAAAGTATCGTATTTCTTTGTAACTGCATCGCAAACAGTCGTAATTATTCGTAAAACATGTCGTATCTATTCGCCCCAAATGACGGGAAAAACCGGCTTTTGTAAAGCGATTTATTACGAAACATTACGACCAATACATCGCAAAGTTTCGGAAAAATGTTCGCTTAAGTGGGACTTGGGCTGTACGCATTGTACGATTTTTGGACGCATTCTACGCTTCTTGTACGATCAAGTGAGAAGAATTCAACAAGATGTGTGGCGATAGTACTACGAATTCTCGCGACAGTACTACGAATAACCATGCTGGCGCTACGTTTCATGAAGAATAGGCTACGCTTCCTCGCGAATCTCGTACGATTGCATAGGATTGCTCCACGATTTCTCGCGAAGATCATTGTATGTTGTACATTTCATAGAAGATGGATCATATATATAGGGGTGGGAATCCACATTCCGGACCAGTCCTGTTGTATTCGTACTCACATCGTACTGCATACGTACTTATTCGTAGCAGATTATCGAGCATTCGTAGTGGATTCGCGTGCTGTCGTGTTGATGCGTAGGGCGTTCTTCTTTGAATCGTACTGCATGCGTACTCATTCTTGATGATTCTTGTTAAATGTTTATGGCTGTCGTACAAGGAATTTACGGCATGCGTAAGGGATTCGTACGACAGTTTCAAAGAGACGATCTACAGGCGAATTGATACGAATGGACAAGATTAAAATATTCGTGGTCATTGGCCGGCATTCTCCACCCAATTCCTGACAGTGTGACTGGCGCTCGTTCTTCGCACATGCCTCAAGCTTCCCGTGTGTTTGCTTACTCGCGACAAAGGGTGCTAGGGAAAGAGCTCGAGCTCTAACAGATGTCATTTGAATGAATTTTGGCAACTTGAGTCAGCGATTCCGTTGATATTTTGTGTCCCAACAAACTTGTTGCAAAAATAAATTTGGTACTTCGCCAACGGGTTCTACAACCAGAGAGAAAGGTATAGATCGTTCCGTCTGCGTGTTCTGCCTTACCAGAGATGTCAGATTGTTGTTGTTGTTGTGGTTATTGTTGGTGTTGTTGTTCAACTTATATCGGATAACTTATAAACAAGTTTTCAATCCCTCATCTTATGCTACAGCCAGCTTATAAAGTTACACGAAGCCGTTATATTTCGTATTGTTTTAGAAATATTCCGTATAATAAAACAGATATTGCACGAAGTGGGGTGTGACATCAGGATTTGCTAGCTCGAGACAGGCCATATTCAACGAGTGTGGAGCACGAATGAATAATCCTGATGTCACACCTCACAGCGTGCAATAGCTGTATAATAAAAAATACAACGACCATGACCACCGAATAGGTATTGCGATCATAGCATTAATACCCGCAGAATATTTCGATTACATTGGCGATTAGTGTCTATTTGACGTGCCTTCAATGGATCAAGATTATTTATATGAGCAAGGTACATGATACACACGCATAATGTGATAGACATGTTCCAATCGATAACATTCCGATTAAAAGCAACTCCACTAGCCATTACCCAGGTAGTGAGTTATTTCTGCCAATAACACTATTCGGTGTCCCAGTAGTATAACAATCTTTCAGGATATTACCCATATTTTATTTTACCTACAATAATCATGTTCTAACCTGAAAAACAGTTTTCGTGCAAAGAAAATCCCAAACGACCGAGCAAAAAAACGCCGAAAACAGGACGTCATTTGAGTGGCCCTTTGCCTTGTACACTTTCTCGTAATGTATGACCCTGAAATTTAGCATGGAGAAGTTTTATGATCCTGGGAAGTAATGGAATGAACTGCGTATTAACTTACTGATAGGTGTTGTGGAAGACCTATTTTTAATTATTTTAATAGCCTGGATATTGTGTAAAAAAACCAGGTTCATTTAGTTGAGGAAGTCTGCGAGTATTAAAAGAAAACCGGGGGAATTATATCGATAAAAAAATCAGAGTTTGCAAGTTTGATAATCATGCAGATTCAACAACATTGCATACGGTGGAATTACAAGTTAAATACGGTACCGACTTCATCGAATTAACAACCCACTGACATCGCCATTTAGCAAGGGATTTGAACGCTGTAAAATAATAGTCGTATTCACAAACTTTGGTATAAACATTCGAAGACTCTGTGTTATCGGTAGAAATTTCACGGATTCCGTCCGATTTCGCGATGTGTCACTTCGATAACCTGGATTTTTCCGCTAGAAGGCTTATTTTATCCAGTTTATCAGACCTTCTTTGGATTATATGGACTATCTTATATAATCTATGTCGTGTGTAATATTAGTCAATAACCTATAACTAACTGTGTTGTAAATGCGTTTGGTACACAAAGTTATTATAAACAGGGGATATTATAAACATTAAAAGCTGGCCTAGCTACATGTAAGGAATTCGACAGACTTTCCTCCCAGATTTTCTGAGCGCAAGAGGTCATCTCGGCAAGGAAATATATCACAATTTAACGAGTCAAGTCAATGACGCACACCTACACTCGGCTTGTGGATATGATGTTATCAATTTTGATCAAGTGTTTTAATTATGTTTACTAATGGTTAGTTAGTATTCTTGAATACGGCAAAGCGTTCAGGTTGAAGTTAGGGACCGGTGCGATTGCGGCCATTGCGGCATAGATTTTGTTATTCAGCCAACCAGCCGAATGACGATGGGAGAGTTGAGGCAGAGTTAGAGTATCGCCATTCTGTTGTTGATACACATTCCAGGTAAGAACGTGTTATATCCCAAGAATGCATACATTGCAACAAGGAATAAAATAATCCGAATTCTAATTATCAACAGTGAATTCCCATCAGTTTGTGCAGTATCTGTAACGAACAGCTGATGTGCGCTTAAACACGATGCCATTTCAAACCTATGGTCTTAAATCAATGGAGCAAGATGCGATGCAATAGATTGTTCTACGAATAACAACTTCTGTATTCGTTGCGGGGCGATTTGCCGTTGCAGGTCCTTACAACATCTTGAAAACATTAGAATGGATAACGAATTCGACATTAACGCCCAAGAAGTTGTACTGCTCCTTTTAGAGACTTCAAATTTGATATAGAGCATTAATGTGTGGCAAAGTACAAGCCTACTGAAATTCGATACATTTCGATGATTTTTGTGGTTTCCATGGCAACAAGTCAGAAAATATCCATGTAACGACGTTAACGATCTAGAAGCCGAACCGTTGAAGCTGACGACTTCAAATTTGGTATGCGGCATTGCTGTGTGGCAAAGCACAAGCGTATTGAAATTGAGTACATTTCGATGGGTTTTTTTGTGATTTCCATGGCAGCAAGACAGAAAATATCAATGCAACGATGTTAACGCTCTACACGCCGGCCTACTGCAGCTGGAGATTTCAAATTTGGTATTCAACATTGCTGTGTTGCAAAGCACAAGCCTATTCAAAATGGGTACATTTTGTGACGGAAATTTATCTGAAATAATACTTTGATGAATAGGGCGAAAATTTATCTGAGATAATTTTTCTGTCATAATTAATTCTTGGTCGAATATCAACTATTCAGATATTACGGAAAGTACTGTTGTTATACGGTATTGTTTGTTATATATCAGACACGATCAGCTGATATATGTAAACAAACGGATCTATATTTAGACCCTCGCGTGCACTGCTACGTTGCAGCACGCGCTCTTTGATCTTGGCGTTCCGCCGACGTACAAGAAGCTTCAATTGAGACGAAGAATTTCGTTACCATTGCCCAGTAAATTGTAAGTTTATTACGGAAAGAATTTATATTGCATAAATTTCTGCAGGAAATAGGAAGTACACATATAAGAGAATATTGTCTTGACGTAAAAAGTTTGGACATTTCATATTTACGGAGAAATGGATTTTTATAGTTGAGCCGGTTTTTCGTGTAAACCATTGCAGCGTATAGGAAAACGGCTGTCATCTTCGTTTTGCTATGTCACAAAAAGTGCTCGAATAACTTATTTCTAAATGATTTCATGACGAATCCAACTAAGGTTAGGAAGTATATATATTGTACGATATATTCATGAACTGTCAGCACATAAGACATTCTGGTTGATGAGATCTGAATTTTTGAAGTTTGGCAATTTTCTGACTTCGAGCTTCGAATACCCGCCGCCATATTTGTTTGGAAACCGGTGTTCGTTTGTCATGATGGAAAATCATTAATTAATCATATTTTGAGATAAATTTCTCAAGACAACCTTGTATTCATTGAAAATATAATTGTACAGGCTTACCTTGCTAACTCGGTTGCTGCCTTTGAGGTAATATTTTTCCTTAGATCGGCATTTGTTTCCGCCGATGCGATGAGAAAACATGCCTGATTTTGCATGTAGTTTTCGTGCACACGTCTCGCACAAGTTCGGGAGCGATAACTTTTCCATCTTCGTCTATAAAAAGTTCTTTTTGGAATATAATTATATCCATGGAAAGTTCAGGATACAGGCTTTCGTATGATATCTGGTTCTGCCAACGATTCATCGGAACTTTGTATAATTTTTGCCTCGAAATTGCATATACGTTTTGATAAAGTACGCTTTTAATTCAGCCTGCCGTCTGCACCGTCTGCATCAGTTGTCGAGTATATTACGTCACCGCGTTTGCAGAATTGTAATTATTAACCAATCAAAATTCGGCATTTTCGTTTAGCCGTAGAATTTTACGTCATTGGCTTGGCAACTGGTTAGCAACCCAGCACTATAAAAGGCAGAAATTTCGCCAATATGTCAGACGATCTCAGACACTCGGAGGGTAAGGATCTATACCAGCCAGCCTTTAGCATACAGACCAAAAGGACAGCCTACAGTCAAGTGTGAAGATTACAGCTTAGGATTACATAGTAGATGATTACATGTTCAATGATTACATGCTGAACAGTAAATGATTACATGGTAAATGATTACATGTAATCATGGTTACATGTCTCATGGTTACATGTCACCTGCTTATATAGGAGAGCTAGGAACAGTGAAATTAACCGTGTACTTCCTATTTTAAGCATTATTTGAGGAACTGAGTATATTTTCGCTATAATTGGGAAATACCATGTGTCACCAGAAACTTGGAGCAACTATATCTGATGATTACATCTATGATTACATCAACAAACTTACCTGATTCAATTAACTGTATATATATTTGAACATCTGATTCAAGAATAAACTGTGTTATGAATAATATTCAACTGAATATATCTGACTTGAAGTTGGTTCTTGTGGAACTGTTCAAATATTGGAAACTGTGATGCCAAGAAGATTACACTATCCGAAATAACTGGTTACAAACTGTCATCCATTAGAAAGTACATAAGTAATCTTAGAACGATTACAAACGTGATCCATAGAAAATGGGGAATCACTAATGTCATCCTAAGATTAAGATATCACTGATGTCAACCATACAAATCGCTTAAGACATCCAGTATCAGGAACGTCATCATCGCTAGAGGTACAAGTATTCCATGGGAAGATTACAAGCGTCATCAGGCAGAAGATTATCAAGAATTCACAGATATACTATAGTCCTGATTTACAGAAATCACAGATTGGTCATATAATACAAATAATGAACTGACTCTATTAAATATAAAGATAACAGTAGTGAGATAGTAACAATTATATGATACAACGAGGGAGTAGCAGCAAAGTGATAGATACAAGAGAAAAGAGCGAGAATCCGAATCCAGTTGGTAGCGGCGTCTCCGGAGTTAAAGGAAGAAAATAGGCAAACGCTAAACTTAAATATTTTCCTATTTTTAATGAGAAATAGGTGGTGGCAGCATTGAATATTAGTAGTTAAAGTGACGTGACTTATATTTGAAATATTTGACTGAGAGTACACCGTACGTTTTAAAACCGCTACAATTGGTGGCAGCGGTGGGATTTATGCATTCTGGGATAGCTGCATACTAGATATTGAAAAGTTGTAATCAGAGACTTGTTAATACAAAGTGGTTACCGACATTGAACAAGTTCAACATGGATCTGGAAGAAGAAACAGTCGCCCATGATGACAGCGACGAAGCTGAAGTTATGTTCAGAATTCCGTTACATGGGGAGGAGTCTCTGAGATCGTCTCCACGTGAGGCCGGTTACGGGGACGGGTCTCACGTGCAAGGTAGGAACATAAAGCCCGAAATTTACAGTGGTGACACCCCTTGGAAAGAGTATCTTCAGGTATTCAACACCATTGCCAGAATCAATGGATGGAACCGACAAGAAAAGACAGATTTTCTTTTCACGCATCTGAAAGGTCCCGCAAGACAGTTAGTGTGTACCCTCAATGAAAGAGAGCAACGTGATTACAAACGACTTGTGGACATTTTGGATTCACGTTTTGGTCCCAGTGGTCAAGCCGAGCTATATCTAGCGGAGCTCAGAAGTAGACGACGTGGGAATAAGGAAACTTTACGAGAGCTTGGACAAGCGATTCGCAAGTTATCCATGTTTGCCTACCCAGACGTGTCATCAGAACAACAAGATAGACTGGCTAAAATACATTTTATCGATGCAATTGAGGATGCGGATACTCGTATGCAGGTGTACAGAGGCAAACCGGAGAATCTTCAAACAGCTGTTACGCTGGCATTGGAGTACGAAGGTTATAAGAAGATAGAGGCTCAGCGAAGTGGTGTAACATCCAGGAAGTTTGTACGCGAAGTAGCTAAGGATACAACCAATAACAGCCTGGAAAACCGAGTTAAGAGAATTGAGGAACAGCTAAAACAACTGACCAAGAGTAACAACCAAGGTCATGGGGGTTATTCAAGACGTCCATTGTCTAGTGTTTAATGCCACTGGTGTCATGGGTTTGGACACTACAGTTCTCAATGTCGCAATAACGGTAACCGAAGTGAGCAGTCACATCATCTGCAGTCGGGAAACGCGATACAGCCGATCTGCCGAGGCAAAGATCGGTTGTGAAAGATTCACTGCCTCGACCACACGACTCTTTCAGTGAAAAAGAAAACTTACAACGAGACTCAATAACAAGAACGTTTCCCAAGCAGGTTGCCAGTGAGTGTTCTGCAAACTACTCGACGGATCCAGCCAACGGTGAGAAATTGCCTATACTGGAGGTGGGAGTAAATAATCCAGAAAATGGTCTGTACATTCCTGGTCGAATCAGGGACTTTGACATTTCATTTCTCATTGATACCGGGGCTTCAGTTACTCTTATATCAAATAATTTCTTCTCCAGAATACCACTGGAAAATCGATCCACGATCAGACCAATTTCTATGATACGTCTTGCTGCAGATCATACACCGCTGAATATTCTCGGAACATGCGAGTTGGACTTGGGCATACTACCCCATTCAACGCCAATGAATGTCATCATTGCCAGCATTCGCAACGACTGTATTTTGGGAATGGATTTCTTGACAAGTTTTAATTGTGAGATTCACCTGAAGAGCAGAAGCTTAGCATGTGATGGAAACCAGATTTTATGCACAGGGCAAGACCGTTCTGAGAATTCTGGACATTGCCGTCTCATTGTTAGCCAAACTGTGACAATTCCACCTGGTCAACAGATGATGATTCCAAGTCGTCCAGTAGAGGGTTACACTTGAACAATAGGGAAATGGACTTTATGTGAACCTTTGTTAGGGACACCTGCTGATGTGCTACTGTTCGGGTGAACGCTCGTGGATAGTGAGGAAGAGTTTTATCCTCTGACGGTAACCAACCTCGGAACAGAACCTGAAGTTATCCACGAGGGAACTCCAGCCGCGATAGTGAGCCCGGTGACACCCACTTGTGTGTTTGTGGATAAGGATGACGGCGTCAATGACAAAATTGTAGCCAGGAGGTCATCCAGAAGTGATTGTTGTGAGGATTTGCCACTACAGGTTTTACAGATGCATTTGGAGCCACTGTATATCCGGAGTACAGAGGGAATGGCTTCAGAAGACAAATGCGAGGCAAAGGCTCTTTTGCTGGAGTATGCGGATATATTTGCTGAAACAGATGCGGATTTAGGACAAGTAAAAGGTGTAAAGCACTCTATTAACACTGGTAATGCACCACCACTTAGACAACCTCCACGTCGGTTACCAATTCACAAACAGGAAGAGGCTGATCGGCAAGTTCAAGACATGTTAGACCGAAGCATCATAGAGAGATGATCCAGTCCTTGGGCATCTCCAATTGTCTTAGTGACTAAGAAGGATGGAAGTACCAGGTTCTGTGTGGATTAAAGACGGCTCAACCAGGTTACGGTCAAAGATGCATACCCCTTACCTAGGATTGACGATTCACTCAACTCTTTACATGGTGCAAAATGGTTCACGACTCTAGATTTGGCTAGTGGATATTGGCAGGTAGAACTCGATGATGAAGCCAAGGAGAAATCTGCTTTCACTGCTAGAAGCGGACTGTGGCAATTTAAAGTCATGCCATTTGGATTGTGTAACGCTCCCTCCAACTTTGAACGTTTGATGGAGATGGTTATAGCTGGTTACCAATGGGACATTTGTCTGGTGTACCTAGACGACATCATAGTTTTTGGGAAGACTCTGCGCGAAGCCATCTACAATTTGAGGAAGGTTTTCGAAAGACTTCGTGAAGCCAAGCTGAAACTGAAACCGAAGAAGTGTCACCTGTTCCAACAGGAGGTTAACTACCTTGGTCATGTAGTCTCCCAAGAAGGAATATCCACAGATCCCGAGAAGATACAAACCATACAGAAATGGCCAGTTCCAGCATCTTCTCATGATGTTCGCAGTTTCTTGGGGTTGGCATCGTCCTATAGACGATTCATTGCGAGCTTTGCAAGCATTGCAAAACCTCTTCACGGACTGACCGAGATTACCAAGGAGTTCCGGTGGACTGAAGAATGTGAGACATCTTTTCGAGAGCTACAACACAGATTGATAAATAGCCCGATTTTGGCCTATCCAAGTTCGCATGGGGATTTCATCCTAGATACCGATGCTAGTGGGTATGGGATTGGAGCTGTTCTGTTACAAGCGTCTAGTCCGTCATTCATAATCAAGCCGTCGTCCATTAGAGAATATCCGCGTCCATAATCCAAAGACCTATTTCATATTCCACATAACAGAATTAGCACCAAATTCAAAAAGACAATCATAGTATACATAAACATAAGCTTGTTTCCTGCAAGAGAGAAGCGGTCAACAGTTTTCAATGATGCCGGCAAGACATCATGATGTTCCAAAAATATCAAATCCGTATCGCTGATCAGTATTCTTAATCCATAATATTCGTTGTCACAGTCACAAGGTGGACAAGAAAAGGTAATCGCCTATGCAAGCAGAGTCCTAAGCAAGTCCGAGAGGAATTACTGTGTGACTCGACGAGAGTTGTTAGCTGTAGTACACTTCATCAAGTATTTCCGACACTACTTATATGGAAGACATTTCACCATCAGAATGGATCACAGTGCCTTGAGGTGGTTCATGAATTTCAAGGAGCCAGAGGGACAAATGGCAAGATGGTTAGGACTTTTGAGTACTTATGACTTTGATATCATCCATCGTCCTGGAAAACTGCATGGGAACGCAGATGCGTTATCGCGTATTCCATGTGGATGGTGTGAAAAGATGGGTTACACAGATGGGACGTCAATTACAGCAATATCGACACAAGAAAGTGAAGAAACAACTGAGGTTTCAGTTCAAACAGATCACTCCGGGTCTATTGAGACAACCGTGACCCAAGTAAAGTGGGTTCCAAAATCTTGGGGATATCCACAAAGACGTCTGGTACGACGCATTCCAGTGAAGACGTATACGCAACCATCAAGCAATGAACAAATTGCTGCTGTAACCACGAGACAACAGAAAAAGGCCACCCACCCATCACAAGACAGTGATTCCTCAGAAATCATTACAATGGGTGAACAAGCTTGGTCGAGCCAGAAGATAGCAGAAGCACAACAAAATGACCCGGTTCTGGAATGGTTGATTACGACCAAGAAACAACACACTGATCGCCCTCAATGGAGTAAAATTTCTGCACCAGGAAAAGTAACTAAGCATTATTGGGCCGAATGAGACAGGTTATCTTTTCATCATGGAGTTTTGTACCGCAAGTATGAAGGCAACGGTCAAAATTATCTCCAGCTGATCGTTCCTGCTGCATATAAAAAGGAAGTTTTATATGATCTTCACTCTGCCAGAACTGCTGGTCACCTTGGATTCAAGAAAACTCTCCAAAGGTCCGACGGAGTTACTTTTGGGTTGGACTTGCATCAGATGTTGAACTTTGGTGCAAGCAATGTGACACTTGTGCTTCCCGTAAGTCACTCCCTAAGCGGTCAAGAGCCTCACTGAAACAGTACACTGTTGGAACTCCCTTGGAGCGAGTTTCCATTGACATTCTCGGACCATTACCCAAAACCAGGAAGGGCAATCAGTACATTCTCATAGTTAAGGATTACTTTGCACGTTGGGTCGAAGGTTATGCATTACGGAATCAGGAAGCAGTAACTGTAGCGGATAAAGTTGTCACGGAATTTATTTGTAGATTCGGTGTTCCTAGACAGCTTCATTCCGATCAAGGATCAAACTTTGAATCACATCTATTCCAAGACGTCTGCAAGCTCTTGGAGATTGAGAAGACACGTACAACACCCTATCACCCGCAGTCAAATGGCATGGTCGAGAGATTTAATCGCACTTTGGAAGATCGACTGGCCATGATGGTTGACAAGAATCAGAAGAATTGGGATGAGCAGTTACCTTTCGCACTTATGGCGTATCGTTCATCCATTCATGATGTCACTCAGGAAACCCCCAACATGATGATGTTTGGGAGAGAAGTAGAGTTACCTCTGGATATTGTAACTGGACGACCTCCTGCTATGTCCAACGCAAATACTACTGAATATGCTGCTGAATTACGTGAACGATTAGAAGCTGCGCACGAACGAGCTAGGACAGCACAAGCAAAGAACATAGTTAGACAAAAGCGAAATTATGATCGTTGTCGGAAAGGCAGTCCTTATAAAGTTGGTGATGCTGTGTGGCTATATAATAGCACTCACAAGAGAAGTTTATCTCGGAAATTATCTTGTAACTGGGATGGTCCATTTTTGGTTACGGGAAAGTTGGATGACGTAGTATATCGGTTACAAAAGAGTCCAACCTCCAAAACGAAAGTGGTTCATTTTGACCGAATGAAACCATATCAGGGCATCAGTTTCCAATCTTGGACAGTACCACAAACCAGCGAATAAGAAATATAATCTCAATGAAGAAAGAACAATAATACTATGTTAAAATTGAAACAAACTTTAATCAGAATTGAACAGAATATTTATACATTTTATTCCTTACAGTCATGATGTCAGATATACGCTGTCGTCTTCACAAGTGCAAGGGGTGTGGAAAAGGATAGAAACACCGACAAAATCTCTCCCGACACATGGGTAAATGCACGAGGGCAGCAGGCATAATTTGTATGTGGTGCGATAAGGAGATTCCAGAGAAGGAGGCCTTTATTCGGCATGTGGCGGAGTGTGTTCAAGCCCCTTGGACCAAGTCCAATGTGAAGGTATCCAAGAGTAGCGAAGTCACCAATGCCAGTCCGGGAACTCCCTTGATGGACGAAACCTACTTCCCTAGGGCACCATCCATGCCCATACTACAGGCGACTGGTCTTGCTCCAACTGTTAGGCGTATCGCGAGGGCCGGAGCGGCTTCATCTGCTGCTAGGCTGTCAGGCTTGGTGAAGTTGAGTTGCAAACCTAGTGAGAATTATCTCCCAAACGTATCCTCGGATTCATCGGATGACGAAGATCTAATTGTAACGTCAGTTCAGTCCTCTACCTCAACTTCTATCTCAACTTCCACCCCAACTCCTACCTCGACATCAATCTCTTCCCCTCTGCCTCTCTCATCTCTGGTCTCCATCTCCAACATACCATCCGGGAACAATCCAATCTGTTATTCTGCTGTGTGGTCATCAGGTTCATGCTCTACTGTTTCCACTTCTTCTCCTCCTACATCGATCGCTGCTTCGTCTATTCCGGTTTTGGCTTCCATTTCGTCAGGTGTGTCGTCTTCCTCAGCGGCTACTTCTTGCTCTGTGACAGCCAGCGGAGATCATCCCCGAGTGTCGACAACGGAAGCTGGAGTGCATACAACTCCTTCCACGATGGCGGACGGAGACCATTCGTCTGTTTCAAACGAGGATTTCGAAATACCAACGGTGATCTCCCACCGGCATGAAGACTTCGCCCACATTCACCAAATACGAACAACAACATTTCCAGATGGGAGAAAGATGACGGATGAAGTTGTGAAGAATGCCCTCTGTGGGGAAGAGTGTTTTTTGTGTACAAAGCGCCGAAAGTTATACAACTGACTGAATAATAGTTGACTGTTTGTTGTTTTGATGCCACACTGCCAGATCATTCTCCTGAAATAAGAGAATACGTTGATAACTTTCTTTTGTGATAATATTCTGGCATCTTTTTATAAAGTTCTTGTTCCTGTTAAATTATTACCCCTGTTGAGATCCAGTTACTTTATTGAATGCGACGTTAAATCTTATTCTCTCTCTCTCTCTCTCTCTCCCTCTCTCCAGTTAATTATAGTTAAATATAATAAATTAAATTAAAATTAAATTAATTATAATATTAACTTATGATTAATTTATTGATGAAATATGGACAATGACTAAACCAATGAACCTTGAGGACTGCAATACTTGGTGATTCATTAAGAAATTCGGAAGTAAAACTTGAAATGAAATGACAATGAACTCAAATGAACTTAATTGACAGAGTGGTGATGAAGAACAGAATGAACAAAGAGACATGATATGAACTGTAATTTCTAATTTAATTTATTGTGTGATTACCTGTTGGTCCTGAAGAAATCTGTGATAAATTGTTGACAACCATCTGGTGACATGTTGGTGCTTTTGTTCGGGACGAACAAATTTTAGCAGGGGGTGGTGTGACGGAAATTTATCTGAAATAATACTTTGATGAATAGGGCGAAAATTTATCTGAGATAATTTTTCTGTCATAATTAATTCTTGGTCGAGTATCAACTATTCAGATATTACGGAAAGTACTGTTGTTATACGGTATTGTTTGTTATATATCAGACACGATCAGCTGATATATGTAAACAAACGGATCTATATTTAGACCCTCGCGTGCACTGCTACGTTGCAGCACGCGCTCTTTGACCTTGGCGTTCCGCCGACGTACAAGGAGCTTCAATTGAGACGAAGAATTTCGTTACTATTGCCCAGTAAATTGTAAGTTTATTACGGAAAGAATTTATATTGCATAAATTTCTGCAGGAAATAGGAAGTACACATATAAGAGAATATTGTCTTGACGTAAAAAGTTTGGACATTTCATATTTACGGAGAAATGGATTTTTATAGTTGAGCCGGTTTTTCGTGTAAACCATTGCAGCGTATAGGAAAACGGCTGTCATCTTCGTTTTGCTATGTCACAAAAAGTGCTCGAATAACTTATTTCTAAATGATTTCATGACGAATCCAACTAAGGTTAGGAAGTATATATATTTTATATGATGGCCGAGAAGGGACATCACTGTATTGTGTTATGAATCGGGACCGACACACGAAGGCAGGATGCGAAGTCGCGAAGACAGGATGCGAAGTCGCGAGGGCAGGATGCGAAATCGCGAGGCCAGGATGCGAAATCAAAACAGCGAAGCGCGAAGTCAGGATGCAAAGTCGCGAGGCCAGGATGCGAAATCAAAACAGCGAAGCGCGAAGTCAGGATGCGAAGTCGCGAGGACAGGATGCGAAATCAAAACAGCGAAGCGCGAAGTCAGGATGCGAAATCAAAACAGCGAAGCGCGAAGTCAGGATGCGAAATCAAAACAGCGAAGCCAGGATGCGAAATCAAAACAGCGAAGCGCGAAGTCAGGATGCGAAATCAAAACAGCGAAGCGCGAAGTCAGGATGCGAAATCAAAACAGCGAAGCGCGAAGTCAGGATGCGAAATCAAAACAGCAAAGTGCGAAGTCAGGATGCGAAATCAAAACATAAGCATTGCGCATGATCCTATCAAAACGAGACCGGTTTGTAGCCCTGATTCCTAATATACATTGTAGGGGCAATTGAAGATTATTGCTGGTTGTTGTATCTCTTTATTTATGCTTATATTTCAAAGGGTTGATGTAAACAGAGAAACAATAAATTGACAATGTTTGGCGGCCTCGGCCTTGACGAATCTCGACTTCGGACTCCAAACTGTATGCATCGTCGGATGAATGATGTAACTAGTTTATTGAACAGAAAAATCGTTTGGCTTGTATCTGGGTCTAGTTTTAATAAATTTTAGTGTACATTTATTGAGATATCTACTTCTGAGCCGCTTGACTTCGGTCACGGAGCGTCGATTCCAAAGATGAGGAGGAAAAAAAGAATGAAAATAAAAAATACGGGGCGGCCGAATATTTCGGGACGGCCGG
This sequence comes from Hanleya hanleyi, assembly GCA_036873755.1. NCBI lineage: Eukaryota > Metazoa > Mollusca > Polyplacophora > Lepidopleurida > Hanleyidae > Hanleya > Hanleya hanleyi. Next base: position 64,206 of record JAVTVY010023414.1, read on the forward strand.
TGATGCTAAACAGGAAACTTTTTTAACCAGCCTAATGTTCGCGAATTATGATATTGCCCTGTACGTAGACGTTTGGCATGGAGTGACGAACATACGAGTTTTAGACAATAGCCCCAAATTAACCGCTAATTATCTTACTGCTTGTTAATAGTCTATCTGTTTCCGTGTGTATATATTTATTAGCACATAATAAGGATGTATGGAAATATTGATCCTTGATTTCACATTTTATATCATCAATCCTAAATTTGTACAAACCTCCATCTTAGAATTGGCCCGGATCGTTTAGGACACAGGGATAAGTAGCACTGTTGTGTCAGAGATATATATTTTGTAATTTTTAATTTGATTTGCTTTTTTAATTTTAAAATTTTAATTGTTTTCAATTTTAAAATTTCTATTTTTTTTTTAGAATCACTAAATTATCATATAGCTTACTATAATACTCATACGTGGCCATATTTTAAAGCGAGAGCCCGTGTTTGCCAAGCATGGAAAATTACACTATATACACTATATATAAAGACCAATTTATCTGGTAAGCAATAATTCTCAATTATTCCTAGATGGTATGGCCCATTCACACACCAGGCTAACTGGAAATTTGGCAAGATTGGAATAAAAATGTCAACCTGAACAGTCACCAGGCTGACATAGAGTCTTAAGCAAGCTTTGAGCGCTTCAGTATAAATTATCAATTATTGATGTCTGATAAACGATTTGGATTCTATGAGGAAAAAGCTTTTAACTGGCCACGGACGTTCACCATAGTTTACGTTCCCTTTAAGAGATTTTAGTTCTTGCATCGGAATATCCTTCCTTCTATGCCATTGTATTGAACTGGTTTTTTTGTGCTAATATGTTAGGTGACGTTTCTTTTTCAAGCCCTTCGTCAATCTTACTAAATATATATCTCTTAACCCTCCGCACTTCGTCGGTTAGCATAATGCTATTAATACTGCCACTTTGATCTGCTTAGCAATTTATCTGGTAAGCAATAATTCTCAATTGTTTTTAGATGGTCTGGCCCATTCACACACCAGGCTAACTGGAAATTTTGCAAGATTGGAATAAAAATGTCAACCTGAACAGTCACCAGGCTGATTTAGAGTCTTAAGCAAGCTTTGAGCGCTTCAGTATTAATTATCAATTATTCGGGTCGGTTTTAATCATTCCCGAAACACCAGATCTGAAAATATATTCAAATACCATTTGTGAATTTCTATAAAACATCAGTAATGCAAAGAAAAGATACACATCAGAATAATTTTACTTCCTCCGTTGCTGTGATAACAACAACCAGCAATAATCTTCAATTGCCCCTACAATGTATATTAGGAATCAGGGCTACACACCGGCCTCGTTTTGATAGGATCATGCGCAATGCTTATGTTTTGATTTCGCATCCTGACTTCGCGCTTCGCTGTTTTGATTTCGCATCCTGACTTCGCGCTTCGCTGTTTTGATTTCGCATCCTGACTTCGCGCTTCGCTGTTTTGATTTCGCATCCTGGCTTCGCGCTTCGCTGTTTTGATTTCGCATCCTGGCTTCGCGCTTCGCTGTTTTGATTTCGCATCCTGGCCTCGCGACTTCGCATCCTGACTTCGCGCTTCGCATCCTGACTTCGCATCCTGACTTCGCGCTTCGCTGTTTTGATTTCGCATCCTGGCCTCGCGACTTCGCATCCTGCCCTCGCGACTTCGCATCCTGCCTTCGCGACTTCGCATCCTGCCTTCGTGTGTCGGTCCCGATTCATAACACAATACGGCGATGTCCCTTCTCGGCCATCATAATTTTACGATATAGTCATGAACTGTCAGCACATGAGACATTCTGGTTGATGAGATCTGAATTTTGAAGTTTGGCAATTTTCTGACTTCGAGCTTCGAATGCCCCCCGCCATATTTGTTTGGAAACCGGTGTTCGTTTGTCATGATGGAAAATCATTAATTAATCATATTTTGAGATGTATTTCTCAAGACAACCTTGTATTCATTGAAAATATAATTGTTCAGGCTTACCTTGCTAACTCGGTTGCTGCCTTTGAGGTAATATTTTTCCTTAGATCGGCATTTGTTTCCGCCGATGCGATGAGAAAACATGCCTGATTTTGCATGTAGTTTTCGTGCACACGTCTCGCACAAGTTCGGGAGCGATAACTTTTCCATCTTCGTCTATAAAGAGTTCTTTTTGGAATATAATTATATCCATGGAAAGTTCAGGATACAGGCTTTCGTATGATATCTGGTTCTGCCAACGATTCATCGAAACTTTGTATAATTTTTGCCTCGAAATTGCATATACGTTTTAGTAAAGTGCGCTTTCAATTCAGCCTGCCGTCTGCACCGTCTGCATCAGTTGTCGAGTATATTACGTCACAGCGTTTGCAGAATTGTAATTATTGACCAATCAAAATTTGGCATTTTCGTTTAGCCGTAGAATTTTACGTCATTGGCTTGGCAACTGGTTAGCAACCCAGCACTATAAAAGGCAGAAATTTCGCCAATATGTCAGACGATCTCAGACACTCGGAGGGCAAGATACTGCTAGACGGTCTACAACCTCGGGGGAACCATTGAAATAACAAATCTGTGGAACCATTGAAATAACAAATCTGTCGAACCATTGAAATAACAAATCTGTGGAACCATTGAAATAACAAATCTGTGGAAGCAGAAGAAGCAGACCAAATAACACGATTTATTTTTCAGAATGCTGCAGATTTTCATGATAGCACCCCATAAGAAAAGTAGTTCTCGCTTGCAAAAGGTATTAGTATCATTCTATTCTCGAGTATAAACGGATATGACCGAGTGCTGCCAGCGACTAAAGCTGATTGCTTGACATACATATTGGGTCTACTACATACGGACTTTAATATCTCGCAGGACCATGACACACTAGCATAACACAGGCAACGATATTTTAAAAGGTTCAATTCCCTCCGACTGAACCTACCACCCAGATCTAGCGAGACTCGGTAAAATAATCGAAATATCTTACCGACATCTGACTGCTGACGGACGGTCGATAACACAACCACTATGTTGGGGTGGGCGGGAGAGGAGACACAGAGTAACAACGTCTTACGTATAAAGTTTGATTCCTTCGGAAGTGTAGGCAGCTCATTTGGAATTTTTCTGGAATGATGTTTTTGTGCTCCCATTAAAGATGAAATACCACTTTTTCGTTCGAGGATTTTCAATTTAATGTGGGACGCGACGATGTCGCAGTTATGTCGCTTGCTTCATTGGGTCATATCTTTGCTCTTCTTTAAAACTGAAGAACACATATTAGTTTTCTGGTATATCAATAGCATATATATACACACAATACCCTGCCCGATAATGCCAGGTTTATGAAGAGAGAAAGTTATTATTGAAGTATAAGGTTTAGATATTGCACAATTGTTTCATATCAATTTTCAGATGCGAGAGCTGCCCTGAAAGACGACATCCAGTTGGTAGGGGGAGCTCGTGCAAGTCAAGGAACTGTTCTGCTATATCGCTGGGATAGTTGGGGAACAGTCTGTGCCAAGAACTGGGGACAGTTCGAAGCTGCCACAGTCTGCCATCAGCTTGGATATCAAGGGCAAGTATGATTTGTTCAACGATTTTCCGGACCTATGTTGGTCTTATAAGACGTAAGTTAGTTTTCCTTCTTGCCAGAGTAGAGTCGTTCTGAAGGATGGATATTTTCAGCTTACTAATCGATTTTCAAGTAAAATGAATACATCAAATTTCAGCAAAAACACGGTGTTTGCCTACTTGTACTATCACTATGTTATCTAAAGGTAACATTATCGTGTTATCATGGTAAATGTTGATGTTGGTCTATCGATTTCCAGGCAGCACAACTATTCGTAAAATTGTGTAGCTTCGAATGAGGTCATCACTGAAAAAAAGAATTGAAAATACAATCAAGGCATAACTTTCTCAACTACTACCATTTTCTGTGGCTATCATCAGAGGTTACATATCATACATGTTTAGGTTACATAAAGAAGAAATCACTCCACTGAAAAAAAGACATCTTTCGCATGATAAAGTTTTACGGTAAAGACCCACTAAATAACAGTTACATAACATGTAACAGAATCGCATTAAACAGTAACTTACTTTAACCTCGTGGTTTTCTGAATAAATTATACCTGGTATCAGTGAGAGATTTCATGAGAGGTACCATGGATTTCTATGGGATTCTCAGGCCCAGTCAACAATATGGGGTCAATATGGAATCTGTGATCAGGATAAAAATTATTCACAGAAAACAAGTCCTAATCTCAACCGTGTTCAACTGAGCCGGCGCAAACAATGCGTGACCGATTGCCATATACAGACTGTGCGAGATAACGTGTTGAGATCATTCATCCTACACTCACGAAGCTCGACGCCAGCTTCAGGCATGACATTATTGATTGAAGTGATGATTTAAATATCATGGGTAAAGAATCCATATTATCTTGATCATAGGGTGAAAATTCCCACTCTCGAAAAGTAAAATACATCCCAATACTATAGGCCTCAGCATTGGTATTTTTGGCCATTGGCAACTATAAAAGGTTACTAAGATACAGAATCATCGTGTGACAACCATTTTAACACGCGAACAACTTTATCCTTTGTTCTTCATCGCGGAGGCTTAGCGAAAGCGACCGGTCGCTCTAATCTCCCGATCGTTGCTGTCATAACTATTTTACGGGAAGCTTTTCTTTCTTATCCCTGTGCCACGATAACCTTGTCTTCGTAACCTTTGAAGTGTTCGTGCTTTATCGGAGATTATTTAACCCTATCTGGCCTGGGCGATTTGGGGTGTATCGCAGCCTGCGGGGGCGGAAAGTGCCCCCCCCATACATTTTCTCTGCCTCTAAGGCTAGAGCGCTGAAACTTACCACACAGTATCTTGGGTTCTAAGATAAATGTAAAAAAATCCAAGATGGCCGGCATGATGACGTCACAGTGACGTCATCTTCTCGGAAGCCATTTTTCAGCCTTTTTGGGGTCGATTTTTCGAAATTTTCATTTTTTCGATTTTTCTCTCGAAGAAAATCTAATAAAATACAGAATAATTAGTTTTGCATAAATAAAATACTTTCAATGCCTTTTAGGCAAGGAAAATGTGAAGAAATGGAGCGAAAAGATTGAAAAACATTACTTTCGCGGATATCACATGGCCGCCATTTTGAATTTTCCCATGATCCTCTGCCCGGGGGTATATGAAAATAGGCTCAAAATGACCCCAATTAGATAAGCTTAAAAGCCACCAAGTTTCAGCCTCCTCGGTTTTGTCGTTTCGGAGCAGCAGAGAAAAGTTCACTAGGGGGGCACTTTCCGCCGCCCCCCCCCCAGGCCAGGTAGGGTTAATATATCGTTGTTCGCACAACGCCTGTCGGTGTGTATGGAATTCGCCCGCCTCGCCTACCTCTTGTGAATCGTAACCCGTTTTTCTTTCTCTCCAGTCGTATATGAAACTTAGTTATTCCTACGAAGTAGGATACAGATTGAAAATTGTCCGGTAATGAGTCAGTCAGTCAGTCAGTCCATCCGAATACTTTCGTTCGCAAAATAAGGAGCACCGTTGACATTAGAACCTTGATTTTTGGCATGAAGGTGCATTAGGGGACTCTTACCAACAAGTTTTGAGCTGATGTTGATGAAAATGTCTGGTGATTTTTGATGAAAATCACTGGTGATTCTTACTTGGGCAGTGCTCATCTTAATATAGGCAGGATTTCAACTGGGGGTGGGGATTTCCAAGAGTTCAGTTCGCGTCGGATTCCTAATACCTGCCGTACTTCATAGGTTCTGTGGTCACACAGCTCATGCCTTTTAGCGCCATTCAGACGACACTTAAGGTAGTCCGCTGATGGTTTTGGGCTTTGGCGGCCATTTTCCATGTATTTCCCTGTTTTGTCTCATTAGGTTATCTCCATTTCCTAAGTTAACAGATAGGGATTTCCTTTAATAGCCTTCTAGCCGAGAATTTTGCGCACCAACATGCATTCAATTTGATAAATTTTGATAGACATTGTGATTATCTTTAAACAGTTAGAATGTAAGAAAAAGTTAAATACTATTTACATTATTTTTTCACGAATATGCTTCAAAATCAGGATTATTCCCTATGTTTTCTGGTTTATCAAATGGAACCTGGGTCAGTTCATTTGACAGTGTCTATAGCTAAAAAATTCACACAAACCTGTAATTTTTTAAGTGTTTCTCCTCATATTACACAAATTGGAATGCAACAACACACATTATTCAAAAAGTTAATTATTATGATTTACCACCAGCGGACATCCTTAAGGTGATTCTAATCGTTGTTCTGACAATCATAAATAGTAACTTCGTCAGATAAAGAAGAATTAATAACCGTTGGTACGCTATACTCAACGCTCATATGGTGTTAATTACATCCGAACATAGCTCGGATTAATAAAACTAGCATAATTGTATTGATACCCACTACAGAAAATTATACATTTAACATGTATGTTAAATGTATGGTGCAGGTATGTGAGAATCCGAAATTTGCATTCATTTATAATACATTTGCGATATGGTGTAATTAGATATTTTTAATAATTTAACTGTACAGTGCAGCTTGGGGAGTCCCTAATTTCAGCTATATGACATAAACATGTGGAATTTTGGGGTGTACATTAATTTGATTGGTTACAAATGGGGGATGATCTGCCGTAGTTAATACTACGTTAATACTGTTATATGGATATGGAATAGGTCTTTGGATTATGGACGCGGATATTCTTTAATGGACGACGGCTGAATTATGAATGGTATTTCTATACAGAGTATAGCAAAGATTAATGCAATAAGCATGTCGAAACCAGAAACTTAGACCTCATACAGGTCTACACCATTGTCCATTGTATAAGCTGTTTTGGTCGATTTGATTGCTCATTGTATTTATTCTCTTGATTTATTATTATTGTTGTTATATCTTACATACCCTTTTATTAGTTCCGTTTTTGTTTGTTTGTAATCTTATGCATGTGAATTATGTCGCCAAGACCACCGTAACCATTTGTGTAAAACACACTTGCATCAATAGAACCGCAATCATATTAAATTTAATAAACGATGCTTTGATAAACTGCTGAAAGCAGTGAAACTAGTTAGCGAAATTAATCAGTCCAAGTTTGTCATGACTTTTTTGTAGTACTATATTTACCATACACAAAGGCAGTTTATACTGTGATCATTTAGTATATATTACTAACATCTGATACCCTGGTGAATGATTGCATTCACTTAACATTTGAATACCATACTGAGCATAATGAGTATGTTATAGTTTAGTTATACATGTATTTAACCCGTGTGATGAAGGATTTTATATAGTCGGATTTAAAATAAATTCCAGTCCGTTCGTATATAAGCAAATAAAAATATTTGCCATAGCTTCGTCATACAGTGGCCAGGTCATTGGCATATGGACATGATATATGTAACCTACTTGTGATATATGCTTGTACATACGAGTCTTCCATGTACGTGTAATGTACGGTGAAATCAATGGCTTTTATCTACATTTCACTGGGATTATTAAATCTGAATATTTCTGAAACATTTCCTATATGGATGACGAGTTGGTGAAATTGAACATAAAACGTATGAACTTGCTAGGTTTTATGTAATGGCATTTTTGTATTTCATTATATTTGCAACGTGCACTACATAGATGTTAAATATGACTATTTGCATATGTGACACGTGGTTATGATAAATGGATGTTTGATAATATTTCCTAGACTATAGAAACGTGTGCAAATTGCAGAATTTGAAACCAAAGAAAGGTGCTCGTACATGCGGATGATTGCACGTTTAATAGCATATGCAAATCTATTTTGCATGTAATTTTCTATGATGGTCATTTGATTCTTGTCGGTTTCATGAACGTATATCAATGTAAATACTGTGAAACACATGCATCTCTAAATGTTCATCATATGTGTGGCATTTTATTGTATATAGGCCAGGGGTGGAGCAGATGGTATTTATTTTATTTTTGTTTCAGCATTTTTTGTCGAGGCGCAAAATTGGATAACCGATGTATAGCCATGCGTCTGGTTCCTTCATGTCATGATGACCCAGTTTCGTAGGCGGTCACAACCGGTATGTTAACCTCCCTGCAAACTTTCATCCGCCGTTGAAAGTTCAGATCTACGAAAAACAGAATTACAATAATCGCTTCTGATCTTAGCGATGGAGAGCGTACTTTCAGATCTAGTTTTAATCATAATTGTATAATCCATCAACTACGCAGAAGAAATCTATCCATCTCCGTCCTCCCCATGCATCCAGTTGGTTAGACACTTGTGTCTGATTAAAGCTGAAAACGAAGTGTGGCGGGTGATTCTTCTCGAAACTTCTATTAGAAGGATGATAATTCCCCCATACTATGATCACGTCACGACCTGTCGCTCAAATCCACTCGGGAGACGATGTTCTGTAACCCAAATGTCACCTTGGTAGGTAGCCCGTAATGTAACGGTTGCGCTGCAGGGCCCGGTTGTAAATGATAGAGGCGCGGACCTCAGCGAAGACAAATACAAGTGTTCCGCAGCCATCAGGCGATTTCTCCGATTTGTGCTTCTTCCGACGTACATTTTCTATTCCAAATGTCGACTATTTTAGTTCATCGTGCCAGAAGTCTGCATGTTGATGCGTCCAGATTTCGTCAAACATATGCATATAAAAACGTCTTATAAGTTGGCGCCCAGTTCCCAGTATCATGTAAATAGGCGTCAAACTGGACGATCTCATTTCTGTTTTCGACATATTTTTACATACTAAGTGACACAGTGAGAGCGAATATGGATTTTTTTCATGTTCAAATTTTAGTAGACAGATAAATAAACCCCTGTAGTGATATTCAGCCCTATTGATATGAAAATTGACAGTTCTAAAGCCGGAAAATCTATCGAAAATGAAACACAATATGCCTTGCTTTCGGCGGGTCGCGGGCGGCATGCCATCTTGAATCCAACCTCTGAACAGCCTTGTCTCCCATTAAGCTAGGGCCGTAGATTAAATTGTATGGGAAATGAAGAGAATCGGAGCGCACACACATCCCCTGGCGAACATTTTCCCTTCGGACATTTCTCAAGATGGAGGTTGTTAATACATTCCCTGTATTTGATTTTACTAGTAAGAGCATAGTTTTTTTGTGTTTTTTTTTTTCTTGATATGTATTTTCAACAGTTCAAATTTAACACATAAAAAAAGAAAGTCTGTATGCCGAACTGAATATCCGTGTTGCCGCCTGATTATTTATCTTTGTATGTAATTTCTGAGAGGACACTTAAGTTGATTAGAAACAATGCTATTCCTATTATTGAGGCAATCAAATATGTTAAAACTAAGAAAGCCTAATGCTAAGTTTCGAAGTATACCATCAGAATGCACCAGAACGCGTCGTTTTGCATCTGAAAATAATAAAAAAATTGTCCAAAAGGGACGTCTCCATATTGAATTCAATTCAATTCATTGTGAAACCAAAGTAAAACCTTCTTTAACGTCAATTATGAGGCGGGTACAAAACAGTGTACATATGGTATCAGTATACGGTAGAAACATTTCATGATGAAATGATGACATTAACAGAAAGTTCAAATGTAAATATATCTGAAAACATCAGTCTCAGAAAACAGCTTTTTACATCAACTGAAATCAGCTTAACTATGCTGATGGGCCTGCGATCGTACACTGTAAGAAATGTTTGTAAAGTTACAGTAGGAAGTATTGTAAAATGGGAGATTGGAATTCACTGTTAAATAGAAGCAGCAGTTTCAACTGCTATATTACAGTTCATAGCTTAGCATTATACACAACCAGTGTACGTTTGCATCTTTTGGATAAACTACAGTATAAATTGGGATGAAGGGCAACAACGTTGTATTGTAACATTATCCGGGTGTACAATTACAGTACGATTATTAGTGTATATTTACATTCAGTAAAAATATCGTTAAATTATTGTCGAGGTGTATTTCGTATACCTTTCCAGATTTTTTCATATATAATACGCAGTATACTTCAAGGGAAAATTATCTCCAATGTGCAAGGAGGGATAATGAGTTTGCCTGCCAAGGTTCAGTCCCCGGGGGTACGCGCGCGTTTGACTTAATGTATTCGTCAAAGTCCAAATACTGCACCATGTAACAAAGGTGATGTGCAGGATGATAGAAGGAAATGTTTTTGCTCTTATATTATCGGTGGTGCTGAATATAAATTTATATTTAACCCAACCAAGGGACCATTCAATTCATTTGATGGTCCCTGACCGAACCATTACTGTTCTGCGAATTTACTTCTCTATTCTCTTGAAAAAGAGACAGTAGGGAACTTAACTCTTTTAAATATCCAGTGGAGTTTCTGCTGAACATGAATTTGTACAACTATTCCTGTTGATTTAACTGTATTTTTGTTCTAAATATACAATACTACCACGGTTGTAAAATTACAGCAATTTTGTTTCACGGCATATGCTGTAAAAATACAGATCGGGGTATCCTGTAAGATACACTCAAAAGAGCTGGTGCCCCTTTTGCCAGCACTTTTTGCTGTAAAATTACAGCACCCTGTTTTACCGTGTAGCTATACACTGTCAGAAAGCATTTGTAGCACTTATCGAACACGTAAGAACGTTCATCTCTGACTAATATTACAAGATGTCGGAATAAGTTGAAATAATGTTATGGAATTCATCAGCTGGTCCATTGCTTTAATGGTTCGATGAAGGATAATCTTGAGGTTACATGTGGCGTTCAGTAAGCATACATATAGTTTATGTGCTTTCAGCATATAGGTAAATAGTAATTTACATGTTGATTTTTGACAAACTAGTTAATCAGTATCCCATGCATCCATATATAATATTAATACAATTATGATCTTTTATTCTTGGGATAACTATATGCATACCCTTATCAATATTACTCCAAGAAAGATAATTCACAAGATACAATTGGATTTTACATGTAGCAGACAGAACAACATTCCTTGAAATTGTCTGAACTCAACATGGCCAAGAAAGGTCATGTGTCTTTTATCAGAAATCCCATGTTGAATGATTGATACATGTAGACATTGGACGGTGGGTATTTTTTAAATATCCAATGCCACTGAATTTGTTTTTAGAATATTAACCATATTTAATGGTTAGAATTTTTATTCCATCGAAAACGCATAAACTATTTTGTTATACTCTATGCAGAATTTCTTGTTGATGTATTGGTCATATATATATACTGAGACAAGACAAATGTTGAATTTCTATTTACATGTATTCAAATATCACATGTACAAATTAGATCTACTCTATACAGTGAGATGAGATGTGATTCTGGGAAGAGTATGAATTCTTCAAATTAACTGTTTAGGTTGTACCGTATTCTGTTAAACATGAACAACACAATCTGGATGTATATGTACATGTATACATGGGATTTTGGATAAAAGACACATGACCTTTCTTGGCCATAGGTATTAAATCACGAGGGAGACCGGTTTGAAAGGAAAGTTAGTCCGGTGGAAATATTAGTCCGCTTGCTATCTTTTAACCCATCTCGTTTTCCTGATACATACGGATTGAACAAGATAGTATATATCCTGTCTCATAAGCGCTGGGAATAGGTGTAAATATTATATCCTTTCAGGCCCTGACCACATCGTCCTATACATTTGATATTCAGCTAGTGTAGTACTAAAAATATAAAACTTTCTTCTTGGTGTACTTAGTTCTATGCCAGTAGATATAAGAAATATTCACTGGCTGCTTTGATGCTGATTTTCTTCCTCATATTTCTTCACAAATGCTGAACTGAATTACTGAGTGCATATATATAGTAACTCGATTGTATAGTTTAATTTCGTTCAGATTTGAGTACAACTTCAGAAGTCATGCTTGTAGAAGTTATGAAAAAAGCGTGACATTCTCCACTTCGCCGGATGAATTTTGATAGATGGAGCGTATATAGGTTTAGAGCGCTTAACCCCCCTATCTGGCCTGAGCGATTTGGGGTGTACCGCAGCCTGGGGGGGAGGGGGCGGGAAGTCCCCCATATATTTTCGCTATCGCTAAGGCTAGAGGGATGAAACTTACCACACTATATCTTTGGGTCAGGCTCTAAAACAAAATGAAAAAAAAACCAAGATGACCGCCATGATGACGTCACTGTGACGTCATTTTCAAAAAGAACATTTTTGGACGATTTTTCGGTCAGAATTTTCGAATTTATTATTTTTGTTTTTTCTTCGCAAAAACTGCATGATAAATTAGTAAATGATTTGCCACTTTTCCGTGCAGAAAAGCAAAAATGTTGGAGAAATATGATGAAAACATCACTTTTCTGGTACCCTACATGGCCGCCATTTCGAATTTACCTATTGAGAAATTTTAATGAGTTTTCTTCTTTTGTTGTTTCAGCTAGCGTCGTCACTCAATGGTTCACTTTTCTCATAACCATAAAAACGACTGTCGTAGGTAAGATCTAGTGTTGCTCTAGATGGAAAGATGACGCAAGAAAACTCGATGATGAAGCCGTAGCAGTAGGTCACAATCAAAGTTCTTGTAGACAGATCGTTTAGTCTTAATATCAAGTCATGATGTTATATGACTTCTGAGACAAAACACCAGCTGTCTCAGGAGACCAGATGTTAAAAAGTCTAGCCTAGTGTACCATACCTCGAACTTAAATACAGTCGAGTAAACAAAACACTTAACATAGGCTTGGTCTAATCTCCAGTTTCTCACAATTCAAACACTTAATTAGGGATCTGCCGGAATGACACTTGAGCTCTGCTTACACTGATACAGGCTGTTTAACAAAAATGATTCAAATAGCATACATGTATATTATATTAAATGGAAGACAATTTATCTAAATGCATCTCTCTAACACACAGCGCAAATCAAGTCTACATTTGAGTATACAATTAAATCTGAAGTGCCAACCTCTTGCTCGTACCAGCTACCAATTATCAGCTTATTTTTAATGGTCAGTGTTTCCTCGACCACTTCAATTACATACAGGTCTATAACATACAGCGGTCAGTATTTCCTGGCTTCCGCTCGACCAGCATATACGCCCCCAAATCTCAATATAATAGTATGTATACATGTACCGATCAACCCGTGAATTAACATTGAATCAAATAATAAACTTCCAAAATTGATTAGGGCAAATGTGAAATTCAAACAGATAAATGTGAGGCGTCCCTCAATAATCATATAAATTCCACATATCTTCCCCACCAGAAGTTAAATGTCCATCTTGCAGGGATGACATTTAACTCACTTTTCCAACACAATATCAATTGACGGTTGAGAAACATCAACCATTGAATTTAAAGATGCGATCATACCACCATGCTTAATATGCAGTTACACGATTACATAAATCAATGCTCGTATTTAATAAAGACATTTTATAATCAAATAAGATGCAGGATTCACACAATATTCAATCCTGAATTTCACACAAAGGGCTAGCCGATAAAGATAAACTTTAATCTCAATTTAAAACATCAAACTTGGGAATCGATGTTATAGGCAAGATAACAGATAGTTCCATCCGTCTTGTACGCCTTACGAATCAACATTAATGTGAAAAGTACATTCCTGGATACATCCAAACGTTTTGAACCATCGTTACCACCTCAAGAAAATGACCTTTCAAAGATGTCCATGAAATACAATCTATCGATCTAAAATGTTTGCCTTCGTGAAATGCGAGAAAATGTATCTGGGTCTTTTACTCAATACAATTAAGAATGCAGACATTAGGTTTACCGAAAATTAAACACTTATCTGATCAGGTTAACATTCAACTTCAGAAATCAAAGTCTTTATGGGCCTCATTGAAATGGAATAGGTACTTTCCCAATATTTAAAACAAATTTTAACAACACACAAATACAACACAATAGACACACACACACAAAACGAATATGTAGCTACGTCACTGCAACTGACAACTGCCTGTCAGGATTCTCTCTTTAACTCATTCCAAGGGGGTAATGTTACTCATTCAGAAGTCTAGACATATTGACATACAGTCTGGATACAATACGTAATGCAATTGAAATAAATCGCCATTACTCGTTAATTTTACCAGCTCGTCATTTAATATCATTACAGACTCAATCTGAGCATCCTTAAAAGTTAAATTAGAACGATATCGTATATTCCACCATTAGTCGACTATTTATCACCACGCTTATCTAACTTGTCAAAATCTCATCGCTTGCCGATTCGTTAGTCTTCAAACCTTAATCACGCACAGCGGCATCTCTACAAACATGGGCCGCATCGCGCCCTGAATCAAAATTTGATTCCACGTCTGACCAAAATTCAGTTATTCATCAAAAGGCTAGGTCAAACTATCGTTAGTCAAAAATGAAAGACTCATTTGCACCTATGCTCAATCAAAACTTCTCGCTAACCACTCAACGTTTGCAACTGGTCATAACGTTAACACTGTTTATGTTGACCCTAACAAACAAAATAACAACGCGCATTATTCAATCCCTACCACTACAGGGCATCTCAATATTGTTGCAACAAAAAAAAAAATATTCAACACAGACACAATTATTCTGTGGTTATGTCTCAAACAGTCTTCCATAACTGTCACTCAAGTATTGGATTTCCCTAGCATCGCCTGTGCTAGTGTAATATACGGTACCCATCCGCAAAGGTTAACATTTGGACCTTACGTGTTACTCATAATGAAAGCTAGAAATTCATGGTTGACTTGGACCCAATTATGTATTACACTTAACGAAGTTGTCAATACGTGTTAATTGAAACCAATTTGTCATCCAACATCTTAGACTTATATCTGAGGATCCAAAATAAACAAATAACCACAAATATTCACGACCTCTAGGCTCTTATAGCCGAATCGGGGATTATGGAGGTTCATCAACCAACACGAACAGGCTTCCATAGCATCTACTAAGCATCTATATGCTTCAAACCACTAGTACGTACATGTACTCAGTGTATCTTAAGACCTGTCGATCATGTACGCGATAATTTTAGTTCCATTTAGCCCATATTACGTTAAGGGTTTTAGCTTACCAACTAACACTATTATGGCAACTAATCGCGATAAACGTCCTAATAAAAAAATAAAAAATCATTGTGGAACCACGTCACAATATTATCGTAAAAACTTCAAGTTCTAGATTAATCAATCTGCAAATCACTAAATTTACTAGTCACAAAGGAATTCATGCAATCTACCAATTTCACCATTGGGCATGCAGTATTATCAATACTTAACAAAACATGCACAATATACGAGAGATGTCAACAATTCATATAAGGCACGATTATGGCATATATAACATGATTGTTCAATACATGTTACCAACCTGTTTGGGGATTCAGTCCAAAATGTTCCAAGAAAGTTATCAGAGTAAATTGTCTTTGAGTTCATAAGGGCATGACCCATTCCTGTAAATTACACACTGTTCATCACACGCTCTATTGTCAATCAGTGGGAATTTCACAACGTCAGACAGAAAGTCCAGGGAAGTCCAGGCAGAGAATATATCACAACACAGTTATTTTTTTCAATCACTACGGCCATTTACAAGGCTCTGTTAAATGAAACGAATCAAACTGTACCTGTAGATATTGTTCCACGGAATGGACTCGGTCCAGAGGGTTCTGGTATACGCTGTCACGTCACCAAGAAAGAGGAGAAACATGTCGCTGTTATAGGAAGGAACAGTGCTTGGGTCGAAATACTGCATTGACTACACACAGAAGATAATATGAAAACACCATTTTAGTTTCGTCCGTCACTGTCGATGATGGGACTGGACACTTCATCGATCAGTCGGTGAGCGTGGAACATGGCTCCTCGGCTGTCTGTCCGTTGGGTGCCAGGCGTGGTTGGCACCGTGACCTCAGAAATTGGTGGCAGGGGCCCTATCTTTATCCTGTTCACATGCCACTAAGCATCCTTAATATTATACAAGAAGGGGAGGGTAACGGTGTGACGAAAAGCTTATCTGTTTTTACAGGCATCAAGCCTGCTGAACTGCTGGCGTAGCCCATATCATCTCCATGACATCTCCGCCGTAATCCATCACCGTCCTACAGTTCTGCGTCAAATCAACAGCACGTTCCATAGGCCCATTTTCACCTTTTCTGAAACACAAAAGTGCCAAACGCAATCGTTTGCAGCACGCTGTCAAAGTTCGCAAGAACTACATGATGGTAGATTGGAGAAACGTTGAGAAGTCCGAGGGGCGTGACACGATGGCCACATTTTGGGGAGCTTGAACGGCATGTTGACACTCATCCTGCCATTCTCTGACCGGCTCCGTCATCTTATTTCCTGCCCCACGGGTTGGGCGCCAATGAGAAATTTTAATGAGTTTTCTTCTTTTGTTGTTTCAGCTAGCGTCGTCACTCAATGGTTCACTTTTCTCATAACCATAAAAACGCCTGTCGTAGGTAAGATCTAGTGTTGCTCTAGATGGAAAGATGACGCAAGAAAACTCGATAATGAAGCCGAGATTGATTTTATTCAATCCTCCAAGTTCCAATGATACAAGTATACGCAATTGAAACAATAACCAGCAGTAGGTCACAATCAAAGTTCTTGTAGACAGATCGTATAGTCTTAATATCAAGTCATGATGTTATATGACTTCTGAGACAAAACACCAACTGTCTCAGTAGACCAGATGTTAAAAAGTCTAGCCTAGTGTACCATACCTCGAACTTAAATACAGTCGAGTAAACAAAACACTTAACATAGGCTTGGTCTAATCTCCAGTTTCTCACAATTCAAACACTTAATTAGGGATCTACCGGAATGACACTTGAGCTCTGCTTACACTGATACAGGCTGTTTAACCAAAATGATTCAAATAGCATACATGTATATTATATTAAATGGAAGAAAATTTATCTAAATGCATCTCTCTAACACACAGCGCAAATCAAGTCTACATTTGAGTATACAATTAAATCTGAAGTGCCAACCTCTTGCTCGTACCAGCTACCAATTATCAGCTTATCTTTAATGGTCAGTGTTTCCTCGACCACTTCAATTACATACAGGTCTATAACATACAGCGGTCAGTATTTCCTGGCTTCCGCTCGACCAGCATATACGCCCCCAAATCTCAATATAATAGTATGTATACATGTACCGATCAACCCGTGAATTAACATTGAATCAAATAATAAACTTCCAAAATTGATTAGGGCAAATGTGAAATTCAAACAGATAAATGTGAGGCGTCCCTCAATAATCATATAAATTCCACACTATGATCTTTTGCTCGGGGGGTCATGCAAATAGGCTTAAAATGACCTCAATATGATAGTCTAAAAAGTCACTGAGTTTCAGCTCTCAATTTTGTTGTCGTTCCGGAGATAGGAACAAAAAAACAACAACAGTGGGGTGGGGCGGGAAGTGCCCCCCCCTCCCCCTCAAGCCAGGTATAGGGTTAATAGCTGAATAATTTCCCGTCATGATGAGCCCAATTTTACCGAGTTTCGCCACACATTTCCACCTGTGATGGGCGCTGTTAATTCTCTGTGTTGGAAATGAAACTGCAACTGACCTACTTTTGTTTACAGTGACAGTGCAATGCAGTGTAGAGAAATGGAGTGGAATGAAAACTATCGTAAGAGGCGAATAACATGGCAAAACAGGTAAAACTTGGGTTATCATGATATGAAATTGTTTGCAGTCCTAATCCCTGCGTGGATAGTGATGGGGATATAATGGAACTAATACATCAATACAGGTGGCCGTGGTACAAAGGGAGGTATTTGGATATATTAAGCATGATCTGGCTAGGGATTGGCCAATAACTGGAGACCGGCCTGCTAGTTGGAAAATAGGTGATGAATTCGTAAATGATATTAGAAAATGTCACAGAACTTGAATCTTTATTCTCAACGTTCTGTTGATATTTCACAGTCTTTTTTCCGATACCATTCTGTTCAGAGTTGTTTAGCGATGTCATTCATTCATAACTAATACTCGGATACAGACAGCTGACTCGATATTTTCGTCCATGTTCACAATTTTCAGAGTTTAAAGGAAATGTATTACGTTCAGCCGTAACCGCCATCGTATCACCATTTGATTGAGACGCAGCATTCTTCACTAGACTTAAATTTCATTTGGCGGGTCTGCTGGATATCTGCAAGATTGTATAGGAAATCTTTACTGTCGATACGGGGCTTGAAACTGTCCAATGTATTCTGAAGATTAATACGAGTTCGTTGATTTGTATTTCTCGGCCTTAGAAACACCGGTCCTGTAGAGCGTGATCATCGGATGAATAAAGTGGAAGACTCGTGCAAATTAAACAGTCCACAGGAATGAATTGCTCTATCCATGAATTTCACAGCTATGAATGAATAAAAAATAGTTCATCTCGATTGCCGAAGTCCATATATGAAAGCCCAAATCCCGGGCAAGCGGAATGCGGAACGGTGGATGGGGGAGGGAATGAAGTTGTGTGTGTGTGTGTGTGTGTGTGTGTGTGTGTGTGTGTGGTGGCGGGGGGGGGGGGGGGAGGGAATGGACCAGTCACATTAGTATCTGTTGTTTCTGGCTATGTGACTGAACCTATAACTAATCTGGTGAGATAAACTTGTTTGTTCAAGCCGGTATCTCATAGTGGAATGACTGTTTATTTTACTTAGTTTCATCTGTTTCAGTTCAAATCAAATTTCCGAGCTCACGATATAATTAGGACGCCAATGGCATGTGTGCATCGTCTGTAGTGTGGACGCGTACTACAAAACTAGAAGGAACCCTGCAGACCAAACAAACAAATTGGTTTAAATGGAGTTTATTGATATTCACTGGCGGCACAATGAGCTCTCGGCTAATTAGTGTGTCCTTCATTACATACATGAATACAATTTATTGTGACGGTGGATGACGGAGTGGAATATGCGAGTCGGATAGGCCAACACCCTAAGAAAAACACTTGCTTGCAGTACAAAAATAACGATAACAATAAATATATGTATAAAATAAAGTAAAATAACAAAAACAAAAGAGATACCGCATCAGTCATTGGAGATTGCTTTTGCGGTGGACAGCCATTAGAGCTGTAAGCTAATATCCACTAATGGTCGCACAGAACACGTATGTCTCAAGATATCTGAAATCTCGTAGATTCAGCAACATAAACTCACAAAACTCGTATGTTATTATTAACCGCAGTATTTTTTTTCATGGCCGTCAAGTAGTCAAATAAACAGTAACCTTCAAATAAACCTGATAATTTTCGAATAGAGTTCGTCTTTGAGTGGCGAAACCAGGGAAATGCAAAATGAAATATTCAACAGTTTCACTTGAAATGCCACAAGTATGAAATGTCAAATAAGTGCTTTTTAAATTACTTCATCCAGTAGAATACGGCATAACAGTTTATTATTTTCTCTTGAACCGACATAGCACCACGGAGAAGGAGCTGATACAGAACGCATATTAATTTCGCTATTCTTCGCTTGAACTCCAATCTGTTGTCCAGTTCCTTATATGGACAGGCAATTCATCCCAATTACATACGGTGGCAATAACATAAGAACTGTGGAGAAACACGGTATATTATATGGATTTCGTATCCGAGTCAATGGGGAAAGGTGGTTGTTGAAGGATGAAGGAGCTATTTCTTTGATAATGTTGTAGAGCACCGTAAGACTCGACAACCTCTTTCGAATCCGGCTCCTACATATAAATCAGAAGAACAACTAGATGATATACCAGTAATTATTCTCAGCGAATGCTTCCAACCTGTTGAGCAAGACGTTGTCTACATCATCCGCATATTCCAAGCTAGACCTGATGAAGATTTTATACATATTGCTATGCACATTAAATTGCAACATATAATTAAAGTTAAGTAATTTCGGAAGGTATTTTACAGGAATCTCGATTACTAATGAATCGAGATTAACCATATTGGATGACAGCTCAAGAGTGCGTGAATCAAAGATATCGAAGGTTTCTCTCCATGCTTCAATCAAAAGATTATCTGCGCATTGCGAAATCACAGGGATTACGTTTAATTGAACGTGACCTTCTAGGGACTGGTTATTTCACCCCACACCCTTCAAAACAAGAGTTATGGGAGTGGGGTTGGTTTTAGGCCGAGGTGTCGAAATATGGAGTCTCTATACATAACCCCCTGGTTTATATAGAAACACACCAAGGTGCGAAACGTACTTTGGGTGAAACGAGATATAAACGGTTTCCCTCCAAATAACAAAAACAAAAAAAACCCAGAATATTCTACAAGGGTCGCTAAATATATTCCCGTCGTCAATTTATTGAATTCGTGTAATTTATACCTTTGCCGGTCGATTCGAAATCCAACCTAACAGTCCATTCTTCCCGTCTCAAAGAGATGATGGCGAGCACTACTTTGTTTCTGATTACTCAGTCGCGATCGTAGCGAAACTTCTCCGGCAAACCATATATGGAATATTTACAACTTTCTACAACTCCCAGAGGTGAACGGCGAGCACGGCGACAGGAACAGGAGAGGAAGCGCTTGGCTTATTGTTATGGTAGGTACCGGCAGACTGCCTAAAATATTGCGATTTTATGATGTCGCCTCGAGAACCTGACATAAAATTAGATGAGCAGGCATTGCCTGTATTAATTCTGTAACAGAATAAGTTAATGGGACATAACATTTGAAATTTGGATATTGGTAGTTTTTTTTATATAGGGTGCATGACTACATCGTCACCTGATATTATATTCTACTAGGGAACAAAATATGTCTCATTATTACGCAAATTTGTTAGATGTCGATTTATTTCTTGATCAGCACCCGCTACAGATGATGTTCATTGCTTCCTGTGGCGGATGTTTGAAGAACAACTTCTTTCGTACTTATTTTTCAGGGACAGTAAGCTCTATTTCAGGGAGCCACGTCAATGAGACGGAAAAAATATATGTTGATTGAGTTTTGCAAGTGTTGATGAGGTGTACAATGTCACACAGAGGTTGAAATATGAAAGACACCTCCTCTGTTTTGCCTCAGTTAAATCATTGGGGCCTTGTGTGTGTGTGGGCGGGGGGGGGGAGGGGGTAGGTACATCAGGGGATATTGGTCTATGTATTCCGGTCCCTGCTGTGTTCAATGCAAGTCAGGGCCCTCGGTGGCCGAGTGGTCTAAGGCGCTTCGCTGAGCCAAATCCCCCCTCAACGCAAGTCTGACAAAAAACAAGGCATTGTTGAATAAATTGGTCATTGAATAAACTGGCTTGTTAAGAAGTGCTCTTCCAGTCGAAGTCTAATCAGTTTTATGTATTCATTCTAAATTCATTTTCGGGGGGGGGGGGGGCGAACAACTGCGAAAAAGTTACTATCCCGGGCAATCCTAAGTTGGTCCGTGAAAATCCCCCCCCACCCCCGCTCCCCTCCTTACCGATAAAGTTGGAGATTTTAGGTTTCATTTTTTCGGATTGCGCGTTTTGAGTACTTGTTTGAGGTAATATTACCGAGCATAAATTAGCGTTTTAACAGTTCCAATAAGTTTAACAAAAAAGAAAAAAATAGAAGTTTTCGTAAGCTTCACATTTGAATTTATTCTACATCCTAATGGTGATACATTTACAGCAGAATATGGGAATTTATATGAAAGTTTGCTATTCGAGAACAGCTCAAGCAAGCGTGCACAACAGGAACAAAATTATGTTTCGTTCAATCCATGACAAATGATTTTATTAAATTCACAAAATATCTGGCGTTGACAGTACTTTTCACTCCTCCAGCAGCGTTCTTGTCCAAAAACTGCCCCTCCCCCCGCTTTCTACGCCACTGATACGCCAGGTATTTCCTCTCTTGTTTTCGCCATGCTCGCCATTCACCTCTGGAAGTAAAAGAAATTTTTGAATATTTCCATATATGGTTTGCCGGAGGCAGAATCAAAGTTGTGCTCGCCATCACCTCTCCGAGACGGGAAGAATGATGCAAAATTACACAAATTTAATAATTTGACGACGGGAATATATAGACTGGCACCGAACAGAATATGCTGGTGTTTTTTGTTTGGAGGTAAACCGTTTATTATGCCCCCCCGCCTCTAATTAGAGAGGGGGGCATATAGCGATCGCTTTGTCCGTCTGTCCGTCTGTCCATCTGTCCGTCTGTCCATCCGTCCGGATGTCCGTCTGCCCGTCCGAATTTCTTGTCCGCGCGATATCTCGGTTAATATTTGATGGACGGGATTGAAACTTGCATGGAGTGTGGCCAGTGCCTCGTAGTTGTGCAGCGTAAAGTTTTCTCCGAGTTCCGGTATAATTTTCAAGAGTTATGGCCCTTTGTCTGCAATCTCTGCAAATGGGACTTGTGCGGGCTGGATCTTGGTTAATATTATATGGGCAAGTATGAAATTTGCATGATATGTGGTCAGTGCCCCACAGTTGTGCAGCGTAAAGTTTCGCCCCGTTTCGCTTATATTTTCAAGAGTTATGGCCCTTTGTTCCTGAAATCTCTGTGAATTGGGACTTGTCCGGGTTGGATCTTGGTTAATATTTGATGGACAGGATTGAAACTTGCATGGAATGTGGGCAGTGCCTCGTAGTTGTGCAGCGTGAAGTTTCTCCGCGTTTCGCGTATATTTTCAAGAGTTATGGCCCTTTTGTTGAAATCTCTGCAAATGGGACTTCCCCGGGCTGGATCTTGGTTAATATTGTATGTGCAAGTATGAAATTTGCATGATATTTGGTCAGTGCCCCACAGTTGTGCAGCGTAAAGTTTCGCCCTCTTTCGCTTATATTTTCAAGATTTATGGCCCTTTGTTCATCAAGTCTTTGTGAATTGGGATTGTCCGGGCTGGATCGCGTTTAATATTGTATGGACAAGTATGGAATTTGCAGGGTATGTGGTCAGTGCCCTGTAGTTGTGCAGGGTGAAGTTTCTCTGCGTTTCGCGTATATTTTCAAGAGTTATGGCCCTTTTGTTCTTGAAATCTTTGTGAATTGGGACTTGTCCGGGCTGGATCTCGGTCAATATTGTATGGACAAGTATGGAACTTGCACGATATTTGGTCAATGCCCCATAGCTATGCAGCGTGAAGTTTCTCTGCTTTCGGTTATATTTTCAAGAGTTATGGCCCTTCGTTCATCAAACCTAAGTGAATGGGATATATTTATTTGTCCAGGTTGGACAGTCCATAACCGATTTGGACCGGGAAAATGGTCCCCAGACCAATACAGAACAGAACAATGGCGGGGCAGTGTCAGATTAACGTAGTGTGTCTCTATATAAAGCATGGGGTTATGTATATAATAATAATAATAATAATAATATGATTATATTCCAGACGAAAAAAACATCCATATCATACAATACAATTAATGAAGAAGAGAAGTGGGGGAAGGGGGTAAAGTCAGTTGTACAAGTACTCATTATTTACAGGCATTTACGTACAATAGAGCGTTCCATTTGGAGTACAAATCGGAATAAACTTACACATCAGATTCACGTAATGTATACAGTAAATTATTGTCACTCTGTAGAATACGACATTTAAATGAAAAAACAGCTTTACGTAGGACTTCATTAAAAGACGGTACAGAGTTGATGGCAAACATCGCACTGGCTCTGCATATTCTTGACCCCATATTTCGACATTTCACCCTAAAACCATACCTCCCCTCCCAAAACTCTTATCATGAGCGATGTAAGGATAAATTACACAATACGGATGTTACTAATGATCCTCTACTTTTGATTTTCACCAGAATTGGTAGTTTAAAAGCTCATTTGGACCCATTGACATATCAGGAATTATTACTCTTCCTGGTGCCCCGATAACGTGTCTGCTGATACTATCCCGGGTGTCTTTAGGTGTCGTGTGTGCCAAATTAGGTACTTTACTTCCCTAATGAAACGATCAAATCCTTTTGCCGTTCAGTCGTCTCTCTGTCGTACATTCTTTAGTACGAGGCTGGTTCCACCGTTTGCGCTGCCGCATTTGGATAGGCAAAATTTCAAATACATTGTTTGATGAGGTCGTGAAAGAATCAATTGCATTTATTCCCATACAGGGTGCGGTCCCTCGCTGCCATCAACGCGTTTTACAAGGAGCTTGACGGCTATATTCACCTTAGTGACGTGCGTTGCTGGGGCATCCGATCCAAGCTAGTCCAGTGTTATCTGTCTGGATATTATGGACCAAGGTCATCATGCACTGACGACGCCGCAGTTGGTGTGGACTGTCAGCCTGATTCAGGTAACAGTTTTATACATTA
This sequence comes from Hanleya hanleyi, assembly GCA_036873755.1. Taxonomy (NCBI): domain Eukaryota; kingdom Metazoa; phylum Mollusca; class Polyplacophora; order Lepidopleurida; family Hanleyidae; genus Hanleya; species Hanleya hanleyi. The sequence continues at coordinate 88,497 of JAVTVY010023414.1, forward strand.
TATTTTGATCAACTCGGATTTAAGTCCATTCACACGCGAATGTAGCATTCTCCTATAAGCTCTATAGTGTGTAAGCATGTGGACGATTATGTACGATTATAAAAGTAAACATTTTCCGAAGAGTTTAAGTTGTATGAGAGGTGGCATCAAACAAATGGCACTTTTACTGAAAGGTAACAGGTTAGAACTGGCTGCGTAGCTGCGATATATCGCTTGTTACGGGCGATGTTGGGTAGCTCAACATGTGTTTTCTTTATTAGAGCATTTCCACAAAGTGGATGCTCTTATGTATTACCGGGAAACTACTCAGCCGTCTCCGCCGTCACTGCCGCCGCCGTCGCCATTTCAAACGTCAATATCTCTGAAACCATTGGTGATTTTTCAGATAATTTTGTTTGCTATCTAGCTAGGTCTGGGGAATTTTTCTGGTTGTGTTTTCGTGTTTTTATTTGATCACTAGATGGCGCTATAGTTATGAACATTATTAACCTTTCTCATACGATTTTTTTTCAACGGCTTTTTCGATTTTCCTGAAATTTGGATATAGTGATCTTATACAGGGCTGAAAAGGATTTGGTGGTGTTAGAGTGAACCTAAAGGCACGATTTTGGGAACTCAAAAGGTGACGTTTTTCAATAAATGAAAATTGACCGATTTGAATAGAGATAAGCTGTATATTAGTGTATTCCAGGTTGTTGAACATAAGTATGATATGGCTGGAGCTGTATTTTATCTTTTTTATGTGATCCAATGACTGCTGAATTCGAAAATTTGTCAGCACCGCCATCATTATTTGAAACATCTATATCTCTTAAACCATTAGAGATTTTTCTGTCAAACTTTGTTTGCTATCTCCCCAGGTCAGGGGAATTTGCCTGGTGTGTTTGCATGTTTTCATTTTATCATTGGATGGCGCTGTAGTCATGAAGATTATAAACCGTTCTGACATAATATTTTTCCAATGGCTTTGCTCACGAAATTTGGATATAGTTTTCTTGTAGGATAGACACAGAGCTGAAAACGTTTTGGTGGCGTTACCTTTACCCTAAGGGCACGACTTTGGCAAACTTGATATTCTGCAGTTATTTAACACATTGATTTTTCTGAAGATGGCAAAACCCAGAGAAAATAAGCAGAATGAAATAGTCGTCCCAAAATGCTGTTCTTCTTTACTGCAGTGAAGTATCCAGTGGTTTCTTATATGTGCATGCTTGTTCTGTTGGTAATATGGTAGGCCCATTTTGGATATAAATCCTCCATCTATCATTATTAAATAAATGACTTGTTGTGATATCATTCACCTGCAGTTGACCGCATTACACATGGTTTATTCCATTCAACATATTTTAAAACAGCTGTTTGATGTATCTACATGTAGTTGTATTCTATATATCTCCTTCTGTTTGTACTGATTTACATGCCTGCATTGAATGTAAATTCTCCATATATCATTGTATAGTGTTGGATAAGACCTGGGGATCATTAGTAAAGAGGAATCAACATGTCAACAGTCATATCTGACCGTCCTTCATTTGATATTTCTTTGAGCCACATTGACAGGTAAACAATATTGCTACTACACCCACTTCATATCTCTCGAAGCTTCTTAACTGATGAAGTGAATACACCTGGCTAAAAAGGTAAAGCACTATGGTCACTTAATCTTGCTTGTCTCCATGATGAAAAGCCAGTCAAGTTTCTTATTAAATAGGGAAAGTCCACTGAATGAGCACTTTCTTCGAATTATCCTTATCATTCCTTTTCATGCCTCATATTTACAATAACATGATTGCTGATGTCCTTGTCCATGTTGACACTTGACCAGTCATTCTGAGGAAGTTTGGCAATATACAGTCATGGTAGAAGATTACTCAGAAATGGAATACAGCCAATCATAGCTGTGTGTTCTTCTTTGTGTTTGTTTGGTAATTGGATAGTCTGTAAAGGAAGATATTTCAATTTATTGGATACTACCACTTAGGATCCAACCATTAGTAAAACGACATCATTCATGGGATGTTTCTTTGTTTATAGAGTTGCTTGAATTTCTCATTAAAAATATCTATGTGAAATTTGGCAACACAATATATCAGCAGCATATATGTATTCCAATGGGTACTAATTGTGCACCCCTGTTGGCTGACCTGTATCTGTTCTCTTATGAATATGACTATATGCAGGCGCTTTCAAAAACCGATCCATTCAAAGCCCGTTCCTTCTCATTCACCAAACGCTATATAGACGATCTTCTCGCTGTGGATAATCGCTATATAAATGACGCAGTGAAGGATATATATCCACATTCACTGGATTTGAAGGAAACTACAGATAGCCCTACAGGCACATCTTATTTAGATCTCTATCTCTATAAAAATGAAGCGGGCATTCTCTCTCGTCGAGATGATTACAATTTCGACATCGTAAACTATCCCTTTCTGGACAGTAATATTCCAGTGGGACCTGCATATGGCGTATACATATCTCGCTTAGTAGCATTTACTAGATCCTGTGTTAAATGTGATGATTTTAATCAACGTCACAAAACATTGTTGCAGAAACTTATAAAACAGGGCTATTCCACCAAGCGCCTCCACTCAAAGTTTTCTCAAATTTGGCGATACATATCGCATGCTGATAGCAAAATACGAACGTAGCGTGCAAGATCTATGGCGCTACGTTTCGTAACTTGTGTCTAATTCCGCTTAACCCGGGCTAGGGGCCGTATGAACCTATGTACTTCAAGATCCTGGTACTCATCTGAACAGTCACAATCAAAGCGTGACTGAGATACATCATTCTTTAGATGACGACTTTACAACGAATATTATGGATTAAGAATACTGATCAGCGATACGGATTTGATATTTTTGGAACATTTTTGCATCATTGTGAACTGTTGACCGCTTCTCTCTTGCAAGAAACAAGCCTATGTTTATGTATACTATGATTACAACACATATAAGGGAAGTGGGAAGAGGTGCCGACATACTGACTGCGTCACATGACTTCACAGAACAGTCTTCTGGTAAACCTATTCTAAAAGCACATACCAAGACTCTAACGACTCGTGATATGTGTTGTATCTCAGGTACGCTTTTATTGTACCTGTTCATGTGGCAACTTGGATGATATGACCACACGGCCCCTAGCACCGGCATAAGCGGTATTAGATACAAATCTAGAGAGCTATGATGGAAATGCTCCGACAACTCGTATACTGGTAATTGATGAGCTGTTTCGCTGTGACAACTCGTACATTGGCGATTGGTGAGCTGTATCGTCGTCAGATGTAAATGACGGCAATTAACACAAAAGACTAGTCTGTAAGGTCCGATGTCGACCCAGCATCAACTTCCCACAAATGCCAAAATATATCCAAAGACCAAAAGGTCTGTACAGGGAGCGGACCTCGGGGACGAAATGTCCACCAGCAGAATCTCGCCATATACAGGTAAAAATTACAACACATATAAGGGAAGTGGGAAGAGGTGCCGACATACTGACTGCGTCACATGACTTCACAGAACAGTCTTCTGGTAAACCTATTCTAAAAGCACATACCAAGACTCTAACGACTCGTGATATGTGTTGTATCTCAGGTACGCTTTTATTGTACCTGTTCATGTGGCAACTTGGATGATATGACCACACGGCCCCTAGCACCGGCATAAGCGGTATTAGATACAAATCTAGAGAGCTATGATGGAAATGCTCTGACAACTCGTATACTGGTAATTAGTGAGCTGTTTCGCTGTGACAACTCGTACATTGGCGATTGGTGAGCTGTATCGTCGTCAGATGTAAATGACGGCAATTAACACAAAAGACTAGTCTGTAAGGCCCGATGTCGACCCAGCATCAACTTCCCACAAATGCCGACATATATCAAAGACCAAAAGGTCTGTACAGGGGGCGGACCTCGGGGACGAAACGTCCACCAGCAGAATCTCGCCATATACAGGAAAAAATTACAACACATATAAGGGAAGTGGGAAGAGATGCCGACATACTGACTGCGTCACATGACTTTACAGAATAGTCTTCTGGTTAACCTATTCTAAAAGCACATACCAAGAATCTAACGATTCGTGATGTGTTGTATCTCAGGTACGCTTTTATTGTACCTGTTCATGTGGCAACTTGGATGATATGACCACACGGCCCCTAGCACCGGCATAAGCGGTATTAGATACAAATCTAGAGAGCTATGATGGAAATGATCTGACATCTCGTATACTGGTAATTAGTGAGCTGTTTCGCTGTGACAACTCGTACATTGGCGATTGGTGAGCTGTATCGTCGTCAGATGTAAATGACGGCAATTAACACAAAAGACTAGTCTGTAAGGCCCGATGTCGACCCAGCATCAACTTCCCACAAATGTCAACATATATCAAAGACCAAAAGGTCTGTACAGGGGGCGGGCCTCGGGGACGAAACGTCCACCAGCAG